>OMNW01007414.1:4598-22212 GCA_900303245.1 Selene dorsalis | reverse complement strand
GTGTAAATAAGGTTGCAAAAAACGGAACTTCTCCTTTAACTGTTAATAATGTTGTTTATCATATCATTTTATTCAAATTGTTTACATTAGCATGTCATTACAAAATATTTGCCTAGTGCTTACTGTGAATTTGTTGTTTTCCTATTCATGGTCAGTTGGATATTGTAAGATGGTGCTATATGAACACATTTTTTTTTTTTTAAGTATTCTTTTCAGGCTTTTATGCCTAAATTTTAACAGGACGGCTGGAAAGACAGGAAATGGGGCAAGAGAGAGGGGGAATGACACAAAGCAAAGGGCTGCTGGGTGGAAGTGAGCCCAAGGCCCCTGCAGCAAG
The DNA here is from genome assembly GCA_900303245.1 of Selene dorsalis. NCBI lineage: Eukaryota > Metazoa > Chordata > Actinopteri > Carangiformes > Carangidae > Selene > Selene dorsalis. The sequence continues at coordinate 21,875 of OMNW01007414.1, read as the reverse complement.
GACTATGGCCTCTGTATATGGGGCACCTGCTCTACCGGGTGAGCTATAAGTTGCCGTGAAGACCCTCTTTGAACTGTTAAATGTTTTGCCTTGTCAGTATCCTCTCTGTCAACTTGCTATGCCACAGTTTATGGCTGCTTCACGTGGCCAAATAAAGATAAGTAACAGTTCTGCAATATCTCCTTCTTCCCCCACATAAAATCCATATCTGTTGATTCAATTTAACAGTCATCCTGAGGCTGCAGCTTTTAGTGCTGTTAAACTTAATAGCATCATGTACAAAAAAAATTCTGTATTATCTTGTCCATCCCATTTATATCAATGGGCGCCTCAAAAACATTCCACACAACTATAATTTGAATCAACACCTGCTAAAATAATTAGGCTTTATATCATTAAGTATTTATTGCATCTGACTGCATTTTAGCTAGGAGTAATGTACAACTATCACATGGTGTTTGCTTCATGTATCAGCAACTTCCTGATTTCTGGTTTGATCTTACCACTTCCTTTAGTTCAAATATGGCAGACTTGTGGTATTGTAAAGACAGTTTCACATTAGGTGTTCAGAGTAAATGGGTACCTGCTTCGTCCTATTTGTGGATGAAATGACTCACTTCGGTCTTAAGAGTAAGAAATGTTGTTGTAAAACTTTTGTTCGTCTTTGACAAGCTTAAATAATGTCCATAACATACTCTGTAGTTTGTGGTTTAAAATTAATATTTTAAGAATAAAACTAAAAAAAAAACCCACCCCCGCCTCGCAAATGGTATCATCCTCTTTTCACTGGCTACTTCTCCCCACCAGCCCATCCTCCAGCACGATACACACGCATACGCAGAGTGAGCATGTTTAGTTGTGGTGTTGTGAATCCAGTAAGTTGCTCCAAAGATGTGTCTAACACTTCTTTCCTTTTACCCTTCATTACATCATTACCAACATTTTGTAATTATTACTAGTCCTCATTTTGCTGCAGCAAACCACATTTTACTTTTTATATTTTGAGGAAGGACTTAGCAAGCAGCTAACGTTTTTCCATTAGTGTTTTATCGTCAACCATTGTGTTAGCCATTGCGGTGTTTGAATTTGAAAGAGGCTGTTACTGTTTGCTATAAGCAACATATTTGCTTCTACAGTTTGGCAGTTTGGCAGACTGAGGTGCGCGGAGATGGGTGTGGCGGCCCAGCAGGGGGAGGTGTCGATCGATTCAGCTTGGCGCAGTGACAGTTTTGTGACAAAAGGCCGTGCCAAAAGTGTGCTGAAAGCCAACCTGGGCCAGAGTTCACATCTCTCTCAAACTAACAAGTTAACGTCTCTCTCAACCAACCACAAACAGCCTCTGCTGTTGAACACTACTCATCTTTGTTACAAGGGGTTTAAATATAGGTTTCTAAATGTGAGTGTCTTTATTTGTGGAAAAAGGATGTTTTTTTGTTGTTGTTTTTTTTTACACTGAGGAAAGGTTTTCAGTGTATCAGGGAAAACCTGATTAACAATATTAATAACCTCCTCCCAGACTACTTTTACTTCATCAATCTGTGGAGGTCTGTTCGTGTTACCATATATTCGGCCACCGCGAGCTTGGACCTCCTGGACCAAAACATCAGTTTCCATCTGGGGGAAGTTTGGCTGTCTGACGCTGCTGCTGTCTCTTTTTGCGTGAAAAAAGGGTGGGTGTGGTGGTGGGGCTCACTAGGTGCCCAGCACCCCTAAAGCTCTGACCCTAGAATCGCCCCTGCTATCTAGTGCAACTGAGTTATCCAGTCTGATTGTCTTGCATGTTGGTTTTGCATTGTCTGATCACCTTTACCCAGAATCTGAATTGACACTAGCCTGTTCTCACTTACGCATCAGTTCAATCACACTGAAACTTAACACAGCTCTATCTGGTCTCTTGATCTCAGTTGCTTCTCACATCATTCATGACAGCTTTGCAGCTGCAACCACACTCCTCACATCGCAGAGACTGGACCTCAGCCTCAGAAAAGAACAGAGGATGAGGTGTCTGCATGTACGTGACCAGCAGATAGTGTGTGGATAAACAGTTCACACTCTTAACCTGATATTGAATTGTTGATGGTGAAGTGCCGACCCCTCTATCTGCCAAGGGAGTTTGGAACTGTGTATCTACTGTCTGTTAACATTTTTAAGAATAAATGTGTTAACTGATAATACATGCTTGGTGATTAAATAATAGATAGAAACAGTAATGTGATGTGACTTTTACATGATGACTGGTGTGATGACATAGTGTGCAGAGAGAAGAAAATGGTTAGATAAAGCAGGATAGGATGTTGTCTCTTTTATGTGTGTGTGACAAGTGTAGGATAACCGCCAAGAGCTGGAGCTGTGGAGCCAGATAATACGAGGTGGAGTCAACGAAATCAGCAGTGGTGTGGACCAAGCAGAAAGAGACTCAACCCACATTTGATAACTTCCTCTGTATAGAATATAAACAACCGGGTCAGGGACCGAGTGGCTGTCAGACTTCGTGAACTGACACAGCTGTATGTTGCCGTCAGGGAAACTAGTTTGACCCGGAGCTCCGTAAAACGATTTCTTTTACTTCTGTTTGCTTTTGTTTATGCTACTGAAATAAATAGTCTACAAATTTGGAAAGAAGCTTGGTCCTGCGTACTTCATCCAACAAGCATGTGAGTTTGGAGCGAACTCAACATATTTCATTACATTACATTACTGTCTGTTTACATACAGCAGCCATGAAACTGCATGTGACATGTGTAGGATAACCACCAAGTCAATGAGATCAGCAGTGGTGTGGACCAACCAGAAAGAGATGCGACCCACATTTGATAACTTCCTCTGTATAGAAACAACCAGGTGAAGGACAGAGAGGCTGTCAATAACATCAGCAGAGGTACGTCAGGCTCTGAGCAGAATCAAAACCCAAAAGTGTCCATGCCTGCCTTTAAGTCCACTACCATTGTTTAGTATGGCATGTCAACCAAAATCCTTAGCAATTTTTACAGAAGCACAGTGGAAAGTGTCATCACCAGTTCCATCACAGTGTAGCATAGAGACTGGACTGTACAGGACAGGAAGACTCTCCAGCGTGTCATAAAAACCACCCAGCACATCTCTGGAGGAGCCCTCCCCTCCCTACAGGACATTTACACCAGCAGGGTCATCAGTAGGACCCGCAACATCATCAAGGACAATACACACCCTCAGCACACCCTGTTCACACGGCTTCCCTCAGGGAGGAGCCTGAAATCAAGGACCATAAGACTGACTAACATTTTTTTCCCACAAGCCATTAGACTCCGGAAACCGGTCAATTCCAACCACATTGTCCACACATTCACCGCCATTCACTGACTGTTCCAACATGCATCCAGGCACTCATGCACTCATGCACTATGCACTTTATGCTCAGGTGTGTGACTGTTTTTTAGTCTCTTCTGTTTATTTCTTAGCCCATTTTACTTATCTTTTTGTAATGTGGAGGGAGACAATGCATGCAAGTAAGAATTTTCTTGCATGGTATTTAACAACTGTGTATATGACAATAAACTTATTGAATTCTTATTTTTTCCTACCTTCGTTGATTTCCTAACCCTTCCTTCTTTTCTTGTAACATTTCACACCTCCTCCCGTTCCAGCTGCAGAGTAAATCAGAACTATGCGTAATCATAAATATCACTATCTCTCTCTGTCTCTTCCAAACCAGTCGGTCAAGTCACATGTTTATACTGGCGCTTGAGGTTTCTGCGTCTTACAAAGAAGTTTTTCCTTGCCACCATCGCCAAGTGCTGCTCTCTCAAATATACAGAAGAAAAAAACACCACAATAAGATACACGAACAGATTTGCAAAAACATTAGCTCATAATGAGCTGTGCACATTAGCAATCATACATTCAGCCATACATTCATTCTATAATAAATACTGGATAAACACTGCTTGGATACATACTGCCCAGATACACACACACACACACACACAGGAACACAATGCCGTCATTTCTGCTCATTAATGAGCTTAACTGAAAAGGGGATACCCATCCTATACATACATACTATTAATAAAAAATAAGTGTGAGGAAAAACAGTGCTATTATGCTGTGTTGACCATAAGAAATACTTTTAAATCTGTGTGTATTATTCATCAGGACATGTGCTTACATTGACAACACGTCAAATTGTCAAATTGTTGTCAGAACTATCCAGCCTAATCTTTGCTTTACGTTCATCCACTGTTGAAAAATTACACTCCCTTTTGCTGTAATTTGTATTCTCATGTAAACATTTCCAAGAAACTACCAGTTTACCATGACTACTGATAGTTTAACCAGTCTAGCAAGACTACTGACAGCACAGCTATGAAGGCCAACTGGAGTCACATTAGCTTACCATCTAAATTGGGAATTTTGTCAAGGTTAGTTAGCTTAGTTTCACAATTAAGCCCTACATGGACAGGCACCAGTGTACATCTCTGACCTGATCTGCTCTTGTATCACTGACCTGGGCTTACTGGTTGTCCCTCGCACTGAAAACTGAAAACACAAGGTGATAGAGCATTTGTCATTACATTTTACATTCACTTCAGGAAGGTAAAAATCTGTTCTGAACTTTGCCTCTCCCTGTGCGGTGTCATTTATGACCTTTCGTGTGATCTGTCTGTTGATTACATCTTATCGTACTTTTTATGTCGTTACAATATCCTTTCATAATTTTACTTTTATGACCCAGTTTGTGGATTTGCTCTGTGAAAGGTACAGTAAATAAACTCTTCTCCTTTACTGTTGGAGTATTTAACATCTCAAACGCAGGACAACAAATATAGTTTGTAAAGATAAATTAACATTGAAATGCAAACTACTAACAAGATCTAAAAAAGGTGGTAAATGGTATATACATTAAAATATCTCGGCTAACTTCCTGAAGGCCTGTAAACTTTTTTTTTATTAGGCGTCATATTTTATATCCATTACTAATTAACCACCTTGTTGAAAAAGTCATGTGTTACAGTTCAAAGGTGTAAAAAGTATGTTAAAGACACCACTCAACTTGTTCTAAAATAGCCAGAAAAAAAATTCGCTCGTTTACAGTCCTTCAAATTATTCCCTTCTCTCTCTCTAGATGACCACAAAATTAAAAACAATCAATCATCCCCAACATCCCAAATTCATAAAGATAGCAGACAAAAAAAACAGGACATTAAAGGATGGAAATCCTTACTGCTGTTGCTTCCGTGAACGAAACAGCCTTTTTGTGGTGCTTTCATCGCCAAAGGAACACAACTTTGTGTGAAAGTTGAATTTGCACGGCGTGTTAGCGGGCAGATCACTCCGCTGATGGGCAGAGCAGGGGCGACGGCCACTCCTTTCAATGCCTGGGCGTCACTGATGACTGTTGAATTGTTTTCCACAGTCAGAAAACACGACGACTTAAGGATGGACTAATTTTCCAGGTGAAAAAACTTGGACTTGGCCTAATGACCTCTTCCAGCACGATTCTGAAATATATGGAAAATCTATATGTTTAGGACTACAAACAGTAGTCCTCATCCGTTAAAAAAAAAAAAAAGATTTTTTTTTCTGAGTGCACATCATGGTGTTGAGACCAGAAATAAGTCTAATTTCCAGCCAATAATTTAGACATGTAAAAATGCCATGTGCATTTACATAGTTTTGCATGCTGCACTCATACTTCAGGTTTGTGTGTTTTCATAGGCTACAGCTCCTGTGGCCTCGCTTCATGCACAGGCCACACGAGCTGTCTGGAATCTATCCCTGTCTAATTCTCATACTGTTATTTTGAAGCCCACTTAATTATTTATTATCATTATTGTTATTTAGCCTATTATTCTTTATTATCGAATCGTTGACATCAACTGATAAACATTCTTCCTGGTCTCTATGTGAGTGTGCATGACTGTGTGCCAGCTGCTCAGACAGGAATGCCCAATCAACAGGAATACAGTCTACAACTGTCTAAAACTCATGGATAATATATATAAATATAGATATATATATGTAGTTGTTTTAACAGTTGCAGCTGTTGATCATGTGAATAATTTATAGACTTTGTTATGGTGACACCTTGTGGCCAAATGATAGAGCAACAGTTGTACCTGTGTTTCTCTCATGGTCTCTTTTGAAGAACATATCTCACTTATCGTAAGAAATCCATCTAGCGTTAACAAAATAAAAAATAAAAATAAATACATAAAAAAAATCATCCAGTCTCTGTTTGAGACTATAAACGGCTTCCTCTATACGTCACCGCCTTTCAGCCAATGAGCGACCCGCATTTTCCACGCTTAACCCGTGATCCTGAAGAATGTAAGTCTGTGCTGTGGTTCTCCTACTAATCATCTGTTTTGGCGACTCAATACAGACGACGTCAAGTAGAAACAATTCTTCATCTGCTTGTGACGATTTGTCCGGCAGCTGCACGTGCGCGTGCCGTTTGCAGAAACGGGAGTTTTTTCCCGTTGCCTCAGGAGTTGCAAGCATATCGAGACTACAATGACTCGTCTCTCAGCTAAGGTAAACGATACTCATGTGAAGACAAACGTAGGGGATGTTTGAGGGGAATGCAAATATTAACAGCCGCGGATTTGTTTAGAAACAACATGGCGAAGACGCACATTTGCATTTCACATGGCCTTATATCGCTGCTACAGCAGTCTGTGTGATGTGTTTTTGGTGTAAACGGAAATGGGTAACGGGCCTGTCGTCTGTTGTTCCTCATCGTCAGGGTAATGAAAGGGAGCGGCACGCGCAAAAAGGCTATGTGGCCGGAACAACCGAGGTGGCGTTAATGATTAACACAGAGTTAATCATTGTCAGAGTTTAGGTCTTTAACCTCCACCGTGAGGCGACACACTCGGCTGAACACATTCTCAGCAGCGATATTGACTCTGTTAAGTGATGTGAAGTCCATGTAGGCTACATAAAGGACTTTAAGTGGAGAAACTCACATAGGATATCACAGCTTTGTGTATATGTGTTTTATTTATTTGAATCAATGTTTTCAGCTGAAGCAAAATGAGGACGCATGAGTGATGATGTCATCAAAACAAGTCCAGGAACTTCTCCACAGTCAGTGACCATTGGGACAGCACCATTTTACTCGAGCACGGTTTCTCATTCACAGTAAGTCCTGTTTTCAACAGAAAGTAATTTGGTTCACAGTCACTCCTTTATTTACTCAATTTACCACCAAGTCTAGACATGCTGATTCCCATCTGTATGAGACAGGTATTTTCTGATGTTTTTTTGATCTTCATGTCCAAATTTACTGTGTCAAAAGTTTAGTTTGTGTGAAGTAGCTGAATGTGTTAAGGGATCATTGGGCCTCAGAGGGCAGGTCTTGCAGTCTGACTGAAAGCTAACAGAGTACTGAAATCACATAGCCTACAGTGTTACATTTTTAATGCACACACATTTTCAGGGTTGACTACATCAGGTTGATCCCTGCGTGTTGTGGCTCTGTGCAGACATGCTGTAGCTCTGACGTCACAGTGCTGGAGAGGGTGTCAGTATGAAGGGCCCCAGCTCAAGATGGGCCTTCTCCCTGGGCTTCTTGGTGGGGGCCTGCACTATCTACTTCTTCTTGCGCCAGATGTGGTTTGAGAGGAGCTACTCCCTGCTGTCAGAGGCCCAGGAGAAAGCTACAACTGTGGGGGAGAGACCAACCAGCTGGAGAAAAGAGGGAGCTGCTCTCATCAGCCTGCTCCACCCTCAACATGCAGGTGCTTCAAACATTACTGTATCAAAAATATATATATGGCATGGCATAACTACATTTATTTTTAATGTAAATATATATTACATGTTTATTTCAGTAAATATTAATAGTGATTAGAATTGGTAGGTTAGCTGAACCTGGGAGATTTTTAAATTAAATCTTATTTTGCCCCTATGTTTAACAAGATTTGCAGCTGTTCAATAGGATCTATCTTGTGTTTGTTGTAAATATAATACAGGACAATTTGCTTGAATCTCAGCTGTGCTTCAGTGACCAATTGTATTGCGATAAACTGATGCATAGTCGTCTAGAATACACTGATGTTATAAACACAGACAGTGTGTATATTATAGGCATGAGTGGTTTGGCAGCAGCTTTGGTTGAAGAAGAACATGTACTCAGAGGCCAGAAAACAAAAGGATAATATTAGCTGTCAATCAGTGGAATGAAATGGGTGTATTACTTCAAGCAGTGATGGCTGAAGTGATGGTCCCGCCTGTATACCTTTCAACGGCTACTTCACTACTTCAGGAAACTGAGGTTGCTCTGAACGTTGCAGCAATATTATTCCTTTTCCGTTGGTCGAAAAAAACAAACAAACAAAAAAAACACTTAAGACCTGCTAACTCTGAGATTTGCAACATCTTGTTAATCTGCCAAAGCCAGGAACTAGGAAAGTTGTTCAAGGTTGCCTGAGCTGTAGGAGTCACTTGCACTGATTGCATAAAAGGTTTGAATGACATGTTTAAAGTTCAAAAATTCAACTAAAAAGAAGAATGTGGAGTAAAGTGACTGGAAAGAGAAGATATCATGCTCATGTTCTGAAGAGCCAAGGTGATTCATTGGAGTTACACTTTTCAGATGCACAGTCATTGTCAGACCTATGCAGAGAAGTGTTTTGTGGGTCGTCACTGGTAGAGTGACTACCCACTCTACCAGTGACTCTCCCAGAGATACTGTCATGCACACAACCAAAATCTCAACAACGTGTTGTGTTCACCAGCGCATTTAGCTGATGGGTTAACTCAACAATCACAAGGACTGAAAAACTACAAACTACTACAAACACATATAAAAGAAAGTTGCTCATAAATCTATCTGCACACTTGCCTATATGTATAATAGTGTTTACTGGTAGAAGCACACATAGAAAAGCTCCACTGCATGCTACTTAAGAGTTTTCTGTATTGTGCTGTTTGCTGTGTCGTTCCAGATGAAGACAACCGTATGGCAGATGTGTTGTACCAGAAGGTACGTGTTCTCTGTTGGGTGATGACAGGGCCGTATAATCTGCAGAGCAGGGCCCGCCATGTCAGGGCCACCTGGAGTCGCCACTGCAACGTGGTGGTGTTCGTGAGCTCTGTGGAGGACCCAGACTTTCCCACCATAGGACTGGGCACCAAGGAGGGCCGTGACCAGCTCTACTGGAAGACCATCAGAGCCTTCCATTATGTATACGAGCACTATGTGAATGAGGCAGACTGGTTCTTAAAAGCGGACGATGACACCTATGTAGTGGTGGACAACCTGCGCTGGATTTTGTCTAACCACACCCCTGAAGAACCCATCTATTTTGGTAAACGCTTCAAACCTTACACCAAGCAAGGTTACATGAGTGGAGGGGCAGGCTACGTACTTAGTAAAGAGGCCCTTAAGAGATTTGTGGAAGGTTTTCGGACCAAAGTTTGCACACACACCACCCCTGTAGAAGACCTAGCGCTGGGGCAGTGTTTGGAGAAGATGGGCGTTCTGGCTGGGGACTCTAGAGATACTTTGCATCGAGAAACTTTCCATCCATTTGTGCCGGAGCACCACCTGACTGGCAAGTTCTCCAAAAGCTTCTGGTACTGGAGCTATTGTTACTACCCAATTGTTGAGGCAAGTACTCAGTTCTGTATGCAGTACAGTATGATTTTGAATGAAATTATGAAAGCATTTAGTGCTTAAAGATGGGCTTATCATGTAAGCATTCCCAGTTTGACTCTTTGTTGAATGTCATACTACTTTTCCTTCCCCATATTTCTAATATATATCTGGACTGTGAGCTGGCCAACAAAGACAAAACTCCAAAAACCACCTACAAGTGGTACTATTTATAAAATGGCTCCTCCGTAAGACAGACATCTTGTGCTGCGGATTACTCTTATTAGAAAGGGGCAAGTCAGGCTAGAAAGAAATACCACCGAGTGAACTGCTGAGTTGAAAATCCTTTAATATCATTAGCGCACATCTACACTTAAGGTGAGTTATTCCGTAAACTTGAAATGCACTGTAGGAAGTGAGTATTACACAACATACTGTTTATTTTACTAAACAAAATGTTCACAAATCACTCCTCAGAGGGATAATTGCCAAATAAATGAATATGTAATTAGCTGGCACATTTTAATTCTGTATCTGACCTCTGCATAGTGAATCGAAAGAGAAATGAGTTCATTTTAAAGTAGATGAATGCAGTATAGACAATATCCTGTCAACAAGAGGAAAATTGGTCAATTTGTTGCTGATGATGCAACTAATTTGTTGTACTTTGCAATTATAATGAGACAAGTCCATTACTGATCCTGTCAGACAACGCCTGCCAGTGTATGAGCTGCTTTGTCCCCTGTCTTTGAAGGGAAAACAAGAAAACAAATTTATTTTTTAATATTAGAGTAATTTTTTGTTATCACAGTGGAAATGGAAATTTGTACTTTCAGACCTGTCAGCATATGGCAGTTTATAAAAAAGCACAAGGCACGTGATGTTTCATATCCTCCTTCTTGTGACCAAAAACAAAAAGACAAAGGCCAATAATGTGTTGTTCCCTCAAACAAGTTTTTCCATTTTCCAAAACCTGACAAAACACTGATTTTGACTGTAGCCTGTTCGTCTGTGCCACAAACCTCCACTGTCTCCCAAAAAGATTTAAAACTCTGTCTTTCTCACTAGTGCACAAAATGTGTATTAATCCACAACAGAAAATAGTCCTGGACAAACTGCGAAATAATCTAGCCCATGACGTCAAGAAAAAATACCATCGACTGCATCAACAACAATCAAACTTTTTGTAATTTTTGTAAGAATAAATCCCCTTTAGATATTTTCAAATGACTTTCCACTAATATTCTCAACAGTTATGGAGGCTGCCATTCTTTCATGACAAATACATTTGTTCATTTAAATCTCATGATATTAATGCCAAAAATTTTGGCTTTTTGACAGAACTATCTATTCTTTTGCAATCAATTTCTAATTTGTGTGTGTGTGTGTTTGCTTGGATGTGTGATCTGTGCATTATTCTTCTCCAGGGTCCACAGTGCTGCTCTGACCTGGCAGTCTCATTCCATTATGTTGAAGCAGAACTAATGTACACACTGGAGTATTACACCTACCACTTGAGAGCGTACGGCTACAGGCCTCGCTACCAGCCGTCCCTGCGTAAGGATCTTAAGCTCGCCGCTCTCAGACAGACCACTGTAACAGAAGGATTTAGAGGAGCTCAAGAGGTGACGGATCGAAGGAGTCAAACAACAGCAGCCTTCTCAGTTGGTAGCAACCAAACCAAAGTGGACACGGAGAAAGGAAGAGTGACGACCTGAAGTCACAACTCACCGAGAACAGGACTGCAGTCACGTGTGACAGACAATACTGATTCTCTTTTTCAGATGGGGAAGTGTCTTTACTGGTGACTGATGAATCAGAAACACATTCACTCAGTGAAAGAGACATATCATCTGGGCACTGCTTTGGCTAACTCCTGTTTTCCACTGACACAGTATGCCACGGCCAGTATAACACTGTCAGCACAGTGTGATTCAGAGGGAGCTATGAACATCAGTGTCAGAATTGGTAAATTCATGACATTACAAAGCCACTGATGTGTGCTTGGAGTGATGCAAGAGGAGACATATAATTATATAATTTTAATGTGTTTTACAGATACCTGATCTGAGCTAAATATCCACTGACAGATGTATGAAAGTAGTTTTTGTTTCTTTTATTCATTTTCACCCGAACATTGTCAAAATTGGAAATTGAAAATGGAGAACAGCTTCAAAGTACATATCCTCTCTTCTTTCAGCCACTTTGATTTTCTTTGTTACATTTTTTACAGTTTTAATTATTTATGCTTTTGTCTTGAAGCAACATGCAAAAATCAGTTTTAAAATACCCTTTGTGTCTTTGTTTGCATGTTGCCTTTTAATTCTGTTTTGAATCCTCTGCAAATCCACTGTTAACAATGATATGTTGATTTCAGTTAGAGCAACTGATGTGGAAAATCCTTTCTTTTCTTTTCTTTTTTCTTTTTTTTTTTTTTTTTAACCAGTGAAAGACGCACTTATGTCAGTGTGGACTTGAAACCCCCTGTGCTTCTGTTTGAAATCACTGGAGCCTCTGATGAACACTGTCATACAGAGGTCCAACACCATCTTCTTGTGGTTGAAATGACTGTGTGCGCTGTAGCCAGGCTTGAGGAATCACTCACAAACAGCTGCAGGAAAATGCATGAATGTTTTACATGAATAAATTATGTATAAAAATTATGTTTATTTTAAAGTTTGAAGAAACAGAGTAACATGATAAAGAAATAATCATCTTTCACTTCTACTTATGTTTTGTCTTCAGTGTCTTCAGGTAAAACAAATACAATCTGTGTAGTTTATGGTCACTTTCATAAGCCAGCCGGCAGTTTTACATTGGGAATCATTGTTTAATCATTTCATCAGACATTTCATTCATTGTTGGTGTTTTCGGTGATCTGTCAGTGTAGCCAGATGAGAGTTGTCTCAGTCTACAGCCCCTGAAGAAACCTGCAGCAAACACATAACCCACATCCATACAATTGGCAATATATGTAAAGATCTATTATTAAGTGCACAGTAAAACCAGGAGTCACTAATTGCCTTTTATGTTTTGTATTTTTTTTTTCTGTAGAAAACAAAGGACAAAGGAAAAAGGTCTTTAAACATTGAACAGCTGAGATCTTTTTCCAGTATGGGTTCATCTGTTACCAGCCAGGTTAAGTGTTAACTTCATTTTTTTCAAGTAGTGGACACTTTGAGATGTTCCATCTACTGAGTGAAAGAAGAAAAGAAGAGACACTAACCTCAGCCGGCACTTGTTGAGAAAAATGCCCCTTCTCTCTGGATACTCTCTCCTCCAGGGGCCATTATCTGTGAGAGCAGACAGTGCAGTGCAGAGCCATAAAGATATATTGTCCATATGATGAGCACCAGAGAAAACATAGAAATCCTATTCCAAACGCACATATAAGCCAACAAGGCTATTATGGATATTTGACTTGTGTAAACTGTCACACTCACCAGGCTCTGAGTTTCTCCTTCCCATAAGGCCAACGAAAATGTCATGCATTTCTCCTAATAAGAAGAATGAGAACAATAAAATTATGTGTTTTTACAACGACGACAAAGAAATGCTTCGTTACATCATCGGAAGATGACAACGGTCTTACTTTTTTGAGGTGACTGTACAGTGTTTCCATCTGAAAAGATGGAGAGAATAGATCCTGAACAGATGAGCCTAGCGATAGGACCAGACTCCACAATATAAAGTCTTGCAATGTGTTTTTTTTTTTTTAAATTTTGTTATAATTAACCTTACGAAAGTTAAAATCATGTCCATAAACACATCATGCAATCACTCGTCAGTCGAAAAGGAGACTCACCGGCGTTTCTTCTGCCCATCAGACCCACAAAGCTGTCATAATCCAAATCGCTGTACCGCTTCAGGATATTCCGCTTGACGGTGTCCACGTCTGCGGTCTGCTGTAGTTATGAGAAGCACAGAAAAGACAGTTTGTATTATGAGATTATCCGATAATTGTTTTGGTCAGCACTTCGAGAAACCTACATCTGAGGATGATCTGCGCGAGCCCGGTTCCTCGCATCTGCACTGGCTGTACCGAAGTTTCATGATGAGGAGCAGAGTCACCAGCAGCAAACCTCTCCTCATTTTCTCAGCCGCACCTGTGCAAGAATATTCCCAGTTAATATTATTGTCCGGTTTCCTCTTCATACGTAAACGCATCGTTAAAAATCACATTATCATCAAGGATTATTTGGCACCTGTTGCGCGTAGCTCGATGCGTAATTGTTGCGTAAAAGCGCGCACTTTAAGGTTTACAGCGATATAGGTAGTAAAACTTGTTTTTACAATATTCAGTAAGTTATTGTTGAATCATCTTGTACATATCCAGCAAAGAAACAAAACCATGACGCCAATAATTTCGCTCTCCAAAAATCCATGTTAAACCTTCATAAAAGAGGAAAAATGCTATAAAAATATTTAACAAACACATAAATATTTTACTTAAAGCACTACAAGGTGCTTTTTTAAAAGTCTTTACCTGGTTGCTGTTGAGCGGATAATTTGGGAAAAGAGATCAGCTGCGTGCGCCCTGGTGCGGAGAGGTGGGAAGGGATAGATCCTGCAGTGAGACCCGGTGAGGATAAATGAGACGTCCAGGCTTTGGGGTAATAAATAATAACTGGATACCTGCGCAACGCCAATCAGCAACTGGAGCGTAGGTGGGGTAACAGGTCTTATATCACGTTGTGCGGGGGGCTAGGCAGTCTACTCATTGGTGGTCATGATGCTGCTGCTGAGAGCTTTTGCCCTCTTACTAAACACGTACGCACACACAGCCTCATAAAAAAAAAAAAAAAAAAAAAAAAAAAACGTCACGAGGACGAAAGTTGGTACACATCCCTGAACATATTTGGGAATTCTCTCAAAGATCAGGCCCCAGGCTTTGTCTAAAAGAGGGACAAATAAACACACCTAATTTTTATTTGTGGTTTATATATAGTTTGAACTTCAGTGAGTTCAAAGTGTCATTTCTCCATCTCTTTGGCATCAGGCTCACATGCTCCTCTAGGTGCCTTTTCCTCTCCACTGACCAGTTGACATGGTCACTGACAAGATTCTAATCTTTTTAGGAAGTAATTATATAGATAGCAACTGCCTCTGGATGTCATAATAGAATATGGTGATGAATGTGGCTAGACAGGCTACACAGCTGCGTGGTTGCAATTGATGCCCCCCATTCATGCACAGAATGTTAAACAAACAAAGAAAAAACATTCACCCACCAACATCTGAGCAGGTTTATGTTAGTTAATGGAATGGCAAGTTAATTTGCCAACATGCTGTGTGGGTTTATTTTAATTCAAATGTAGATTTGAACATATATGATATAGTTTAAAAGCAGTGGTTTACTATGTTGTGTTTTTTGTTGCATTCAAAATAAATTGGTTCATTTTAACAATTTCCCTTAGCCTAGAACTTGAATCAAGCTGGCATGATCAGTACGGCCACTGCATGAGCAGACACACACGCTGAGTTGTCATGACAAAAATCCAGAAGTGCTGTTTGGACAGACACATCTTCATACCGGTACTGACACAATGAGTAACACTTGATTGTGAGGGTCACTTGAAATTGTTCCCATGGTTGTTGTCCTCTGTTAAACTGCTCTGACAGGTGGTGAGATCTTGTAACTCGCATAAGCACCGGTGGTGTAATACTGTTAAAACAACAAACAGTGGTGCATGATTTAGTTTGATCTGGCTTTGTAGTAAAGTGATCATTTCCTTCAAAAACATATATTGGGAAATAACATTCAGTGGGCCTATGTCTAAATGTACCATTAAAAATAGTTTCACTACATCAGCAAGAGATGAAAATTCATTATTCAAATTTAGTGCTCATACCTAACCTATCATTTTTTCTTGCAATTACACAAGCAATTACACTTATGCTGATGTTTTGAGCATGCATGGAGAATGCAAACAAGCATGAATATTTCAGCAAAGCAAAGTTGGAGATCATAGCTGTGAACCAGGCTGGAGGAGCTGCTGCAGATTGCTGTGGCCTCTGGAGAATAGGCCTGACAGAAGAGGGTATGACACCAACAACAAAGCACCAGGCAAAACTCCAAATGGTGCATTTCACGAAAGGTTAATGCTGCTGTGATTTAGTAATGACTTCTCATTTCCATATTTGTCCTGTTTCTGTATATAGTAGCGTAGGGGTGAAGTGAGGTGTGTGCTGCAGTGCAGGGGTTCAGAATGGGAGATCTGACACAAGTGGGGAAGTCATTAATTGCATTTTTACATTATTGATGAGTGTTTTTTTTTTTCTAGTCTCTTTTGGTAATCAAAGCAAGCCTGTTTTGTGACTAACAGAGGGCACAGAGAAAGAGTGCCAGGGGCTATTTATCCACAACACACCAGGGCGGGGGAGGCTTCTCATCCAACTGAAAAGCCAATGGATATTGGGTTGGATGTGCTGCAGGGCTTGATGGATGTCCTCCTGTACGTCACAGGTACACGCCCTGTGGACTGCTGAACAATCTCACATGTACCCTGTGCCGTATTACATTTGTATGTCATTCATTCACATTCATGCACTTGATTTACAATGAAAATGATTGCACTCCCACAATGTAAGAGCTCCCCTCAGTGCTGGAGACAGTTTTAAAGATGATTGGACGCTATCGCCCTGACAGGTCAGCAGGACTTTCATGGTTGGCTCAGTAACAGCAGGTAGCCCACAGTGGCTATAGATGGTCTGATATGAGAGAGGACAAAAGGAAAAAAGACACAGCCGGCTTCATGCTGAGATCATTGGATATGAATGCATATGATGCAGTGTGCATGACAAATTTGTGTCACGCTGAGGTCTTAATGTCAGTCAATCAGTCATTTGGCCAGTTGAAAGCATTTGAATCCTTCTTTGCAAATGGTAAAATGTTGACTAAATTTGACAGTTTTTATATATGTGCCTTTCAGATTTCTTTAGTTCCATCGCTACATATTTTTAAAGTTTCATTATATAATTGTACAATAACATTGATCATTGATCCTGCTTTACCCATGTTGACTCACTGGGTTGACAGGTTGAATAGAGTGACATAACCTTGCTATGGAACATGAATAAAGAGAAAAATATGGAAGAGAAACACAAATGAAATTCTGAAGAAGGCCAAGTGAAAACCGTCTCACAGTTCAACTTGCTGTATGGTCCATGTCAGGTTATAAGAATACGCATTTGTTGCTCTATCTGGCGAAGTAGAACAGTCGGGGTACAGTCACAGTGTTACTCCTCTCCTTTCTCTCTAATGGAGCTGCCAATCATCCATTTGTGCAGGCTTTCATGGCCTGAGAGGGATAAGATAAAGTAAGTTCCACCCTGCAGTTGAGAGGAGACAGTGACGCCACCGGCCTTATATGGTAGAGACATTCTGAAAGAATGAGTGACCAGGGGGAGACAGGATAAAAGAGAGTGAGCGAGAGTGAGATGTGGGAGTAAGACTGCAAAGACATGTGACAAATTACAGGGTGTAGATTTAGCTACAATTGTGTACAGGCTGGGCTTGGATGGACAGCTTGGGATCTCTAGCCAGAAAGTCCAAAGGGGATTTTGCATGTGTGAACACAGCGAGCAGGACATCAGCCCCTCACACACTCACAGGCCATCCCTGCTGTTTGCTGTTGCTTGTGGCGACACAAAGACAAAAATAAGCAGATCTAGACGCCGATTCCAGGCCTCTCGAC
>OMNW01007408.1:1121-14084 GCA_900303245.1 Selene dorsalis | reverse complement strand
GTTACACGTTCTCTAATGTAGATTTCATTTTGTGTTTTGTTTTGCAGTTACATGGTGGATGCAGCAGATCGAGATAAGATAGAAGCTTCCAGAAATGAACTGCACAACCTTTTAGACAAACCGCAACTACAGGGAATACCTGTAAGAAGCTGTTTGTAACTGTTTGTAACCAAAAAACCATGATTTTTCAGATTCACCTTGATTTATCACACTGATTTCTGTTGGTCTGGTGACTGTGGTCACTGACGGTGATTAAGCTCGTAATGAGTAATCAGTGCAGCTAATGGCTTACAGTGACTCAGCCTTGATGACATTACACTGGGCGATCGTTTGAACCCAAGCCAAGACGGTTTTTAATGAGTTTTCAATATCTAAGATGACAGCATAATTGACTTGACAGGGTCTGACGTGCTGAATCGATAGGCCTCCAGCTGCTCTGACGTGACTCACCACACACAGGCAGTTTATTTTGTCCTAACAGTCAGAATTCTGTGAAGGGTCGTGAAGGGCATGTGATTGATAGACATCATTGAGACTATCTGATCACACACTAACACCAATACATCGCTGTTCTAAGGGCTTTCTCTCTTTCTTTCTCATTTTTCAGGTTCTAGTACTGGGCAACAAACGAGACCTACCCAACGCACTTGACGAGAAGCAGCTCATTGAAAAAATGTGAGGCAATCTGAATGTTATAATTCTTTTGATAATCCAGCAACAACATAAAGAAGATTTGTTATGTAAACAAAATCCCAGTTCTGTCACTGGTTTGATGAGGGTCACTCGTGCGTCTCAGTGCTGATCCAGACATTAATTTCTCATAAAATTAGCCTATACATAGATATACATACATAGCTAGAATTAGGTCGATAGGGAAGTCCACAGATTGTTGTTATATTGCACATCAATCTGGGATTTTATGGTCTTTATAGACATATTAAGATGCGATTTTATGTTTGTTTACAGGAACCTATCTGCCATTCAGGACCGAGAGATCTGCTGCTACTCTGTCTCCTGCAAAGAGAAAGACAACATAGGTAAAGGGGCAATTCATAAAGCAATGTTACCAGTCAAGATAGGGAACTTGAAGAAACTCTGTTCCATTGTGCCTCATAAGATTAACGCTTAGTAAGTCAAAAATAATATGGCATAAAAACTCACCTTTCCTGGGCAGCATGATCCCAGACTTAACTCCACCCTGGCAGATCAGATTAGACTAGTCAGATTTGTCACTCTGACATAGGCTGCAGTTGTTGTTACTTATGATTTGTATCGCAGTTGAAGTGTACTTTTCTGAAATTAAGATAAGCTCATAATCAGTTGTGCCTCGTGGCTGTAGCATCAGTGTAAGAAGGACAAATGTATATGGTAAAACAGTGTGAGATGAATGCACATGAGAAATAAAACTGATGAGAAAGTAATAAGAAAACCAATGAAATAGATTAAAAAAAAAGAAAATAGAAAAAGGATAATAGCTGAATGGATAAGAGGGAGGAGACCCTTATAAAACATAACAACGATGAAATAAGCATTGGCCATAAATCTTTTATGATAGAAATACTCACAGTGGACTTGAACCTGCAGAGTGAAACAACAGAGTGAAACACCCTCTCTTTAGCCTTTATTTGATACTGCATCAAACCTCATGGCTGTTTTCTTGCTGAAATGGTAATGGCATGTCTTTTCTCCCTGCAGACATCACACTGCAGTGGCTCATCCAGCATTCAAAGTCCCGGAGAAGCTGAAAGTGAAGCCCTCCCCAGTCGCAGCTCTGGCCTCAGCCCTCCTAACGGTCATGGGTCCTTGACAGTCATCCCTTCCACTGCCTCTGTGAAGTAATCCAGCTCTCTCTGCTCACTACCGTCACCACCTGCATCACCCAGTACACTACCATAGATGTGTAGCCCCTGTACAGCACTACCGCCACCCCCAACTATCTGGAGTCGTGAAAAGTTGTCTCAGTTCTGTGCTAGAAGGTGGATTGTCCATACCCATCATGCCTTATCGCCTATCATTAAGGACATGCTCTCTGTCTGTGTACATCATGGGAGTTTCTTTTCTTTTCTTTTTTTTGCTTTTGTTTTCTTCGGCACAGGAATCTAATGATGCGGCAGTGTACTGTTCCCCAGCTAGGATGGAGCTCCTCTAATCCCACAATCAAACATCCGTTTTGTTGCCTGTCAACATTAGGTGTTTACGTGACATAGTGTGATTGTAGTTTTTAACAGTTATTTGCCAAATGACGATGGTTGCTTGTGCTAATGCCTTCAATTCCTGATAGACCCTCAGCAATGTAGCCTGCATTTTTATTTGCCGGCATATGGGAGTATCTATTTTATCAAGTGACTTAAATTAAAGTTTACACGTTACAAGATCAAAAGAAAGTAAGACTGTGAGTTGTTGTGGTTGTTGTGTCTGAGGCAAAAATCCTGAGATACGTCAGCAGATCTTTAAGTGCCTTTGGCTCAGTGAGTGTCCCAATCAGACAGTTATTGCCCAATGCAATCCCTAACCTATTATTAAGTAAAAACAAATGTTAGTACAGACACAGTTCAAATCTCTTGATTACACTTAACACCACCTCTAGACAATCTCACTTTATGTTTTTGAATCATTATAAACACATCATGACGTCTGAGAAAAGACAGCACTGTACTGACAATAAAAAAATGAGGAATGAAGTAATGGATGACCATGAATAAGAAAATGTTACATATTGTTTGGTGTATATTTAATGCTGTTTCACTGGCAGCCTGCAGGTCTTTTATGTAGCTTGAAATGTGGGCTGACTTTTGCTTGCAGTTCTCAGGTTGTTATGGGATTTATTTTTTTAATTGTCTGAACCGTAGAATGGGTGTGCTAAAGTATCTGTTTCATAGTCCCTACTTTGTTTGGGTTGGATAACAGAAAGCCAGTGTTAGTCACGGGGACTGAGATGACAGTGAGAAGACAGTCCATTAGTTGAAAGCATTGGATGCCTGATGTCATCCATGCCTCGCCACACCCATGTCTTCTTGTGAAAGCCTTAGCAGTCCAAGGACAACGACGCATTGATTGACTCATCATGTCTGCTCAGTGACAAGACAATTATTTCTCCCAGGTTCAACCACTGTATATTAACCTGTCCCTTGCTTGGCCAGTGCATCTAGATCTGTTGATTCTTATTTTCTTTTTGTGCATGTGTGTGCGTGTGTGACACGAGATGGGGGTGAATGAGTCTCTTCTGCTTCAGTACGATATGTAGGCCTACCTGGCTCCTGCATTTCATTGTAATGTTTGTTCCACATATCCATCAGCCACTCTCTGTTATCTCACATGTTGTATGGTGTCTGTTGGTGATCATTGTAATCCTAAATGTCGATTGTTGGGACCACAGCAGCAGTGAGGGGCTGTTTAATTGGGTGACTGAGTGGGTAATTTGGGGAAAGCTTTGTTACCTGTGTAATAATATAGCCTATTTGCAATTTGTATGTGCATGTGCTGAACTTAATCACATCCAATTGCAGACTTTGTAAATAAGAAGTTAGCATTTTTATTCCAACAAATGCTCCTGTAGATGTAATGCATTCTTTCCCTGTGATTGCTAATAAATTTGTTTTTATTTTTAAGGATCTCAAGCGCTGCATCCAAATTCCTTGGTAAGTTGCCAGTTTAAGTTATCACCACTAGGTGGGGGTAGAGGACTTAAAAATGAAAATGGAGCTTTATAATCTGTGGATGTAAGATCAAGTTTTACCTGAAGTTCTCTTAGGGTGAATTATAGACCTGCTTCTCTCTTTGTGTACCTGGTGGTTATTGTGTAGCAGCAGTGAAGTATTGAAGATTAGTGCTGCACTGTGTAAAATGAGCTCACTGTCCGGTATTTCCTCTACAACAGCTTTCATTAGAAACTTTAATCTGCAATAGAGCCCGTGGCAAGAAACCTCCGTGCAACCATATTACACCTGTTTCTCATAATTCCATCACTCGAGCCTAGTGACATTTGTGCATAGATAAAGTTCTGTGTTTTCCATTAAGCAGCTATTGTTACTTACACATCCCATAATAGATGATTAACACCTCTCAGTGTTTCTTGGCAGAAAAATCATTCTCAGAAATGCAACACGACACTAACGTTAAAACAAGTGCAGGGAGGGTGCTGTAAACTAGGGGGCAATAAAGCGAACTTTGTGTTCTCACAGCGGAGTGACTGGAGAAGGAGCCCTGTGCCACAAGAGGAACACAGTAATTAATCTCATTTCTTTAACCCAGAGTCTAATGAGCAGCTGTTGGTATTTATTGTTTGCCAGGGAGGTAGTTAGAGCGTGTGGACAGATCTAGGTGTTACCCGATGAGTTCCATGGGTCAGCCAAGACCGTACGATGTCTGTGTGCACATGAGAACTGTATGTATGTGCGTGTGGGTCCTTTGTGTGTGTGTGGTTTACAACTGCTATAACCGCAAAGGCATTAAGTGTTGGTTACAAACTTTCCTCAAGGATTTATGTAGAGAGGTCACAGAGATGACCCAAAAGTGCGATGTACTATTAATGTAGTTACACTCCATTACCATTGGGCTCATTATGTAATACAATGTGTTTTGCACCTACCACCTGTCACATAGGCACTGTTTAGATTTTTTTAAGAGTGCTTACTCTTCAGTCTGTCCCGTAAATGACCATTCATCATCCAAAATTACAACAGCTGCTATAAATTGAATTATGGCATATTTCTTCAGACATGATTCATTCTCTCTTAGCTTTCACTCTACTTCACTGCTGCAGCCCTGAGCTTCATAAATCCTCTACGCAAATCATGATGGATGTCTTAACTGATGGGGATGCAAATCGACTTTCAACAGACTCAACAACTTTCACCTGCTCAATAATGATAAAATGAGAATCACCTTAACGTATGATGGATAAATTGCCATTTAATGATCCATATAGTTTGAACCTGTTCTGAATGGATACGGTAAAACACCAGTTCGGCTTCCTGTCTGTAAAATGCTTCCTTGTCTAATGCACAGAAACGGTTTCAGACTGAAGCTGCTTCTACAGACTGGTGGTTGGCCCTGGATATTCTCACCCAACATTCAGCATAGGAGGCCTGCACTTCACTTTCACTCAAGTGTCCGGCTGTGCTGCAACAAGCGAATATGTTGCACCTGGTTTATGCAACCTCATAAACTGCTTCCTTCACACAGCCTGCAGAGAGGTCACATTGTTATCTGTGTAAATCACACGCAACATTTTTTTTCTTTTACAGTGTGAAAATGCTTATAACGTCTGTCCACTCCACTGACATGTGATTTTATATGGCGTGTCTTTAACATGCGTGAGTGACTACTGTGCTACCCCCATCCGGAAAGGTCTGTAATTTAGCTCAGCATTTAGACATACAAGTCATGATCTCTTTGATATACAGTGTTTACAGCACACCCACGAAGCATCTCGCTGAATCCCCAAGCTGTGAACATGTGGCTGTAAAGATGAAGGTCATATCATGTCTGATTTACAGCGCCTGTGTTAGTATGTTGGTATGAGCAGCAGGATAGTAAATACAGGTAGTAACAACCTGACTTGGTTGAGTATTATTTTTTATTTTATTTTTTTTTCTGCTTTTTGCAAGAATTGTTTGCAGCTCAAAATTTTTGGACGCAATTTGATTGGACGCAGTCATTCACATTGAAGACATGAGTTCACTCTGGCTCAGGGCAGTCACTTTATTTGTCTCTTTGCCTGTAACTCCGCTCTTTTCATGTCACAAAGATGACATCAGAGCACTGTCGCTGTCTTTAGCTTCGCTAACTGTGGGGTAATTTGTCCCGTGATCTAAAAGCCTCTGTTTTATGAGACAGAAATACGTTGTTTCAGAGTTGTTAAACCACAGTCTCGGGATTAGAGATTTGGAGTCCCAGCGAACGACAGGCATCTGCAAACACTTTTGGCACTAATCACCATGTATGGAATGTTGCATGATTTGTACAGATCTGCGTGGCACATATCAACCTCAGTTACTGCTCTGCACCCTGTAAAAGACAGATGGTTACATGCACATACACCCTGTAATAGTCCAGCTTAATGAGGCCCCGTAGACGAACGCATTCCTAAACCGATCACCTCAACTGTTCATTGACATTTATTAGAGCAGATGCACTTGTGAGAGTGTTTGACCTAACGTGATTTTCACTTTAAATCTTTTCTTATAGTCAAATTTAATCACATTTTCAGTTATTAAGTTTTCCCCCATCTCATTATATCATGAATATTTCTTTGCATGTGTGATTCCCTCCTATATAAATCAAGTAATAAATTGGCTCTTACTTAGAGACAAGACATAATATTTTTAAAAGTGCTACTACAGAATTAAGTATCTCAACAGCTATGGGACTGTTTGTTAGGAATTGATGCTAATTGATGATTTAAGTGAATGTACCCCCCTAGTATTTCCTCTGGAGGTCGACATTGTTGGATTTTGAGTGAAATTTCTGTTGGTTTTATTGTTGCAAATTTGGAATTTCCTTTATTACATTGGTCAGAGCCCAATACCTGAGCACTGATTAGGAAACGTTAACATGCTAATAAGCTACACTCTAAACTATTGTGAGAATGTTGTGTTAAATGAGTAGTTGTTTTTGATCGGTTAATTAAAATGTCATGACAGTGGTTTAGTTTTTGTGGTTGCAGCTGGCCACAAGCAAAAACCACTGGTTGAGTGACAAAAAGAGAAAGTTATTTTTATTTGATGTAAACCATGACTTTCCCTTCTTTTTCTGTGATTGTGGGAGTGCAGAAAAGCTGCTGAGACCTCCAAATGCAATAATTCCATTCCCACTCAGTGAGAGTAATCTTTCAGGTCCAGTCTGTTATCCGGCGTCCTCTCAGATAGCTGGCTGCCCTGTGAACGCTTTCATACTCTCACCGCCCTGCCTCTGCTCCGACACTCTCCCCTCCTCAGATTCCATTAAAAATCATAACTTGAGCTCCTGGGGCTCTGATCAAATAGGGCGGCTAATGCATTTTTCCTGCGTTTTGAATTTTTTTTCCCAATGTACCTCATATTTACATATAGATTGAGCATTTATCAGTCTGCATTTTAAGGCAGATTCAATGTAGTCCACTTTATTAAACCATGTTGGATTTATGTATATTTAATGAAAACTTGATGTAGGGAGTGTAATTCTTTGAACAAGGGAGTATACCTGGTATGTGGTGCCGAATAGTAATGCAGGAGAACAACTGAACTAGTAGGCATAAGTTTTGAATTTGTTAGGTGGGTTTTGTTTTTGTGTGTGTTTCTGTCAAACCTCAGCCGTTAATAGAAACATGTAAACACTAGTCCACCAACATCATGAGATGAAGAATATGAAATATTATTCGTGCTAGACAAGCAGATGGAAGTGAGACTACACCTACATGAGTCAAACAAGTTGCAGTAAGTTATGACCAAAATTACCTCATTTTACCAACTGTCTTTCTTCCACGTGGATTCAAACCACACAGCTGAAATCTGGAGAGACAGAAATTTGATCAATCATTTATTACCAATTACTCAAGAAAATGAATCTAAAAGTAATTAAAATACATTTCTAATTACTTAACAGAAGAAGTAAAAAAGGCTATTTGTTGCTTTACTCACTCAGTCATGTGCATGTCACTGGGATCAGAGATGTAATCACTGTTATTTCAAATTATGGTTCTGGCTCAGTTACTGAAAAAGTAATCACATATTTTTTTTTAATTATTCAATAAGGCATTACTGCTCAACTTGACTCACGACTGTTGTAGATGAAGCAGGAGCCAGGAGCAGTTAGATCAGCTCAGCATTAAGACAAGAAATATTGGTCTCCACTAGTAGGTGAGTTTTGGTCCCAATGGAAAGAGACAGGCAAACAGCTTCCCCCGTATTCCCAGTGATTACACTGAGTTAAACTAATAGGCTGCTATAACCTCATATTCAATAGCCAGACATGATGATTATGATGTCATTGTTGATGGTGCATTCACTGGTCCATGCACACAGTTTTTGCCTTTTTATGCTGTGTGAAGTAACTTCATTATTAGTGCAACCCACTCAAGTCAGTTCAATTAGACTGGATTATTCATTAGCATACACTGGGCCCTGGGAGGCCTTTAAACTACACAAGACAATTGTAAAGAGAGAGCGAGAGAGAGAGAGAGAAAATGTAATGTGAAAATGTGTCTTTTCTGATTAATGTTGTCCAAAGCCCCACAAAGGATGTCCTCACTGTGCGCTCACGGCCTTGCTTGCTGGAGGCTTGAGGAATCTACCGCTCTTTGTTTGCATGCAGCATCAGGTATGAGTGCGTTAAGAGGACTTCACAGGGACCGTGTGAGTCCTTTGTCCTCCAGTCACCGTGGCTTTCTGTTGTCAAAGGCTGAAAACCCTGTGGATTGTGAATAGAGAGGCTGACAGGACAAATGGCTCACTGCAGACTGGAATGTTGGTGAAAAAAAGATTAACAATAGAGACAAAATAGCATAGCGCAGAAAGTGTAGCAACCTAAAGGTGCAGGCCATTTTCACTGTGTAATTTTTATATCAGTATTTCATAGACAAACCTGAAGTTGCAGGTTTCTTTTTGCAGTATCATAGGGTGAATATTTTCATTTTCATGTTCGTCTTCCTCTGAGTGATGAGCCTGACCTCCAGAAAGAGTTAAGCATCACTCTCAATCCTAATGAGTTTGGATTCAGTTCAGTGAGAGGGACAGATGTTCCCTCGGGCCAGATGAACTGGAAACCCAGCGACAGACTGGGTAACCTGCCTTTGATATCAGCAGAACCTTCCCTCTGCAGGTAGCTGGCCTTGGCAGAAAACACAAGGCCAATCAGATGGAAGAACAGCCTTTACCTTGGTCTGATCCACTGCCAGGGCACCTTCTGCAACTTTCCCAGAGTCGGAGCAGATGCAGGACGATCATATAGTTATCCTTGATGCACGCCACATTACCTATGCAGCAATGACGGACTTAGCATGGGTCCAGATGAAAAGTGATTTGTGAAGAGGCCTCCAATATGTGAAGTCATTTTGAGTGGACGGCTAGGATCTGCTGCTCTTCTTCTTGCTTAATCTTCTTGACTACATTTGTTTGAATCTTTTTTTCCTTTGTCATTTTTTTTATTGCATGAGGGAAATATCCGCAAACCGTCTCTTGAGCAACATGATTTACTCATGCTCATACTGTACAAGCAACAGTTTCTCCCTGTGGGTTTTGTGCTCCATTATAAACTGCAAGAGGGGCTGATGAGAAACAGCTGTAGCCTGAGCTACCTCAGTCTTCAGAATAGGAAAAATAGGATCTGGGCAGCTTTTACCCACCTGCCTGAACATACACACTTTTCAGCAACAAGCAGTCTGCAGAAACAAACACAGAAAAGTGTGCCTTATGACATTGAAATCTTACTAATACGCACCAGATATGACGTCCTTTTTCCTTCCTATAACATGTTCAGGTTTTCCACACTGTATTCTGTGTGTGAGTTTAATAGATTGTCCATTTTAATTTCTCTGACTTGCCCTGCAGTGGTTTCGTGGCAGTTTTGCTTTAGCATGTTGTCATTGAGTCTTTTCCAAAGCAAACTTTCCAATCATTAATTCCGTTGCCATGTTTTGTGTGAATGATCGCCTATACAACCAGCTCTGTGTGTTATGGTCTAATTAAGGAAATGTTTGAACACGATCTGACGAGGAAAAGTGTTTGGATACACAGGAAAGGAGATGAGGCATGGAAATCACAGCTGAGGAAAGACTTACATTCTTTGACATAGTTAGCACGTCCTTCACACTCACTCTGCTGCCAAGTTAAAAGCATTTCTGAGAGCATTATTAAAGGTTACTTATAGAGCAACATTTGAGTGTAGTGTATGCATGTTGCTGAGCGGAGATGGTTCCTCTGTAAATACGCATGATGAAGCAGGATTGGAATGCTATTGTTTTACAGGTATGTTATTTCCTGACTCTGAAATAAGAACAAGTTGCTATTCTTGGTGGAGTCGTCTCTGAAGGTGACACTTAATAGAGATTGGTGGTAAACAATAAACTGGTGTCCTAGGATACACCAGACAGGGACTCGACATTGATGCTGGTTCTTCCAAAGAGGTCTAAACTTCCTGAAACTTCAACTACATAAGATGCCTGATTTGGCTCACTGCTAAAGGAAAGTTTTGACATTTCAGGAACAATGTACACTTTCTCGCCGAGAATTAGAAGCGATTGATGCAGTTAATACAACTAGCAGCTTGTTAGCTTAGCATTAAGACTGGAAAATATTCAGGTTTTGGCTAACAGGATCCAACTATTGCACTTCATTTTTACCAATCGATTTAAGTTAAATCTCATTCATATGCGTGGCTTTACAAGAGAGGAAAGAAGCGAGCGCACCAGGCTGAGAAATAGTTTCGACACCACAACATGTTGTTTTTACTCCTCAGAAAAGGGTAGCTATGGTGGCCTAGAGAGCTCAAAACACATTGTGATTTAAGAAACACAACACGATAGACCAAACAAAAGTAAATTAATGAAACATTTCCACAGCTCACAACACAAGCAAACACAGAAGTTTGCAAGGAAGTACTTCCAGGGGACACAAAGTGAGAAACACATTTGTTGTTAATTGCTTTGTGACTTTTAAAATTAAAAGCTCTGAATAACACGTGTATCCCTGCTGGGTTCATCACCTTTTTAGTGTCCCATGGAAACACTTTTGTTGTTATCAGTGCTGCTTAGAACATTTCTGTAATTGATTGTGTTGTGAGTTTGCGCAGCACATGTGTTGTCAAATCGATGATTTTCTGTTTTCTGAATTTCCTTGTGCTTTTTTTTCTCTCTTCATTTCTCAAGTTTCAGTGTGTTGAGCTCTCAAGGCCACCATAAAGCTATTACTTCAATATGTTACCAATGATACAAACACAGTTCAATATCATTTTCAATGACAGCATTAGTGACACAAACCAGATGCCAGAGTCAGGGTCATTTAAACAGACAGGCAGAGGACGTCCAGCTCAAACCTCAATAACTTATCAGGAAAATGAACCAGACACTGTGTACTGAGGTAAACAATGAGACCATTATTTGGAAAGGTTCCTCTCTGCCAAAACTCCCCCCCAAAAAACATGCAGCGATAAAATGTATTGCCCATGAAATTGGAATATATTTTATGTATACATAATGATGTAACATATGGAAGATATTAATTGTATCTTCATTCAGAAGCGAACCATATTTAGCTCATTTCACAAAACCTCCTGCTCCACACTTAACACATGCAAACTCCAAGAGGCTAATTCAGGGTAAACAGACGAGGGAAATTGTTATTTGTCCTTGTGAAATTGGTTGTATTTTCTTTGGAGCGATCCACAGACAAGTTTCTGGCTTGAGACCACAATGCAAGCTGAGTGGGTACACACAGAGCAGAGAAAGAGAGAGGCTGTCCATACAGAGGAGGTGGTGAAGACACTTTTCCAGTGGAGATGTTTACACTGAATAATTACATTTACACTACTGTGTTGTTGGCAGTTTTGAATGTTTTTTTGTGTATCCATTCCTTCTTTTTCCTGTGGCTCTTATCTGAAATCATGCCTCCTTCTCTGTCCAAAAGTTTGTAACATGTTGTATCCACTCATCCTTTTTTAAAAGGACTTTCACTTTCACTTATTTCCCTGTGCCACTGGCTTTGTCTGCCTTTGACGTGTGGAATGTATTGTGTGACATTTGCAGTTTTCCATGGCTTATTGCTTTCTCATTATGGTATGAGGATTCTGTAGTGCGGACCTGCCATCTGCAGCCGTGGTGGTCTTCTCAACCAGAAACGAGCTATGTCCCCGCCATTGTCAACCATCGTCTCCACCCTTTTTTACCAGAGACCTGGCACCTCGACGTCTTAACAGGCTACGTGTCACACTCCCACTAATCTCTATGCATGAGTCCTCCAGAGAGGGTTCACAGGCATCTTTGTTCCAAGAGGAGCAAGAGGCTTGGTGCATTCCTGCAGCGGCTGGTCATTGAGTTGTTTCCATTGAGGCAGGAGAGCATGGGTCCAGCTCTCTGTCTCCGGACTGATGGATGGCCTGTCTGACTTTATCTGAGCAGGACGGACGCTGCGTTGGCTGCGTCCCAGAGATTGTCACCCCTGACTGCTTTATCAGGGCCTGACTTATAGAGCTGTCATCCTCTTGGAGCAAGGTTCCCAGGCACCTCGTCCAGCCATTCCCCCCTCCTGTCTGTCACACTGCCACCCACGGACCTTGGCCTGCCTGCCTGCCTGCTTGACTGGCCTGACGCCTGCCTCCCACCCACCCAGGGACAGATACATTAACAAACTTGTCTGGATTCATCAGCTCCACCCTTGGCAGCCTGTTGTAAGAGCCTCTTTTTTGCCAAGTGGTATTAACTCCAGATGAGGCGTGGATGCTCTTATATTAGATGTAGGCAGAGTCTGAGTGTCGATAATCGATGCTTTCACAAGTTGTCCACTTGTGTCATATCTTCCTCCACTTGTACATACTCAAACGACATAACTTTCAAACACATTTTAATAGTGCGACTGATATGTCTCTTTATCTGCTCTTCACACTGCGATGCCTGAAAGGAAAAAAGAGAAAAAGATGGCAATTTTTCAAACATCCTCTCAAAGGCTGAGCCCATGTTTGAGCTTGCCATGAAACCACAGCGGAGTTCCTTCCTTATTCTCACTTTGATGAGCCATTGGAGAGCTTGGGGGAAAGCCAAGTGAAGTCTGGGGCCTCTCGCACATTCAGATGTTTTGTTTCGAACAGAGCTGCTTTTGTTCAACTGTCAGAGAGGGAACGATCCACAGTGTGTCGGAGTGTGTTCAGTAACCACAAACACACGGCATGTGTTTATTTTTCTTATTTAATTTTTTACCAAAGTTGTATGGGCACCATTAGATGTGTTTCATATCATTTCCATGAGCATCATCAATCAAGGAATTATTGGATTTG
>OMNW01007405.1:52576-67832 GCA_900303245.1 Selene dorsalis | reverse complement strand
AAAAAGAACGGGGGGGGGGGGGGGGGAGCCCAGCCCCAGAAAGGCCCAAATGTCGACATGAAAACACTCCTGTCCAATGACAGCACCTCTTCTGGGGCCAGAGCGGCTCACACGCATGCTGTGTGACGTTTGTCAGGGAAAACGTGTTGTAAATCACAGAGGAAACAAATACAGAAATTTACAGTGGCTCGCAGCCATGACCTGTTTTGTGTTTTGCACAATTTAGAAAAATCCACCAATTACCAAGGGCAGATTATGAGTTCTCTCATCAGTCCTGTGAGTAAATGCAAAGTAAAAGAAGAAGAAAAAATCCAGCACACAAAGGAAACTGTGAAACATAACTTACCTGTTTTCTCCTTTATTTCACACAAGACATTGAAGAGAGCAGGTTTCATTCTGTGGCAATTCAGAGCATGTTTCCTAAAAAGAGGACAGGACACCGCTTTCCAGATCAATATTCAAACAAGTGGCAACAGTGATCAAGCTACTCATAAGACTGGTCCTATCTGCAATCACCAAGTATCATCATGAACATTCAATATCCCCAGATTTTTGTTTCCACTATCAGAAACAGCTGGATATTGTAAAGACCATTCAGGAGCTAATGCACAGAAGATGGTTTATAGTGTTCAAACTGAATAGTCTTTAACTTTAATTATTTCTCCTTATTCATACTCAATGAGAGACTTTAAAACAAGACTTTTCTTTCAACATAACATGAAACGAAACCCACACAGCCACACTACAACTGCACAACAAGCCTCGAATGTACTTTGCATCATACAGTGGGTCATTATTAGTAGTGCAGTGGGTTAAAACTAAAGGAAATGATCTGCAACATGTTCTTGTAGCACAGGATTATAATGTAAGCTCCTCTGTAAGGAGGCAGAGGAGTCTCAGTGAAACTGAGCTGCCAACTGCTCCACAGTTTACAAGAAAAAAACCCATCCACACAGATGATCTTAATCTCAATTAATCAGCCGATAATTAATGGGTTTGATTAAAAATATCAATATAAAAGTTGTTGTGTATAATCAAATCTGAATCGTGACAAGTTTCTAAGGCTTTTTTTTTATTCGCTTTCGCTCAGTCACGGCACTTCAGTGGGCGTAATTGCCTTCATTTAGAGACAGTCTTGATACAAACCAGTGTTATTATCTCCCCTCTCCATCCCCAGCAACACTGCTTATTATTTCCTCTCTTCGATTAATAATACAAGTGTTTTTCTTTTAGCGTATTCTCACCTGGCCTGTGCTTCGTCTAAGCTTTGGTCTGTGATGGTCATTATTTGCTGTAATATGTCTCCGATGTCCTGCTTTCTTCCCTCTCCGTCCGTACCCGCCGTGCCATCCTGCATATGCTGCGCCAGGCCGGGGTGTCCGGCCATGCCTACCCCGTGGGAGTGCATCAACCGAGGCTGCTCGTCCATCCTTGACCACGGTCCCTCGCTGCCTCGCCTCCAACTTTTTTTTAAATTTTAATATCAAGAGGAGGGGGGGAAAGGGAAGAGAAAATATCCTCGGAAATTCCTCTGGATTCCTCTGCGTCTCTCTCAGCCCCGACACTCCTCCTTTTTCCTTGGTAAGCTTTTCTGGATTTGGGAGGAGGGAGACTGACACAAACCCTCTCTCTGCTTTCTCTCTCTCGGTCTCTCTCCCAGCTGGTTTAGGTGAAATCTGATCTGAATCGCTGCTTTTGGCTTTGGCCACTCCTGCACCGCTACTGTAGGGAAGGAAGGAAAAAAAAACACGATTGAACATTAAAGGCTCCTAATCTGATTAAAAGTGGAGCGCGTTGTGCTCCTCTCATAAAACCTCCGATGTAGTCGACAGCTTGATGCGCCAAAACGCGCTGAAGACTCAACTTGCCAGTGAAGGTTTTGGACACAAAGTAACCACCAACTGTTATTGTTTCGCTTATGTCTGGTAACTGACTCATAATCAGAGTATGGATGAAGAGCCTCCGCCCCTCGAGCCACGATTGGAGAAGAAGGAGCGCGCAAGTCCCACCTCGGTCCTCTCCGAAAACGTCAATCATCCTCCTCGGGAAGGTGGGACACTGTAATAAACATAAAGAGATGTGACCGGGCCGGGTGGCGATACTGTGATGGATAGAGAGTGAATATGTAGCCTAATAAATAATTGTGAGTGGCAGTGGAGCTCTGACCCTACAGGACAGCATGGTGGCGCTTGGAAAAGATACTCTGTCACCCAGACAATATATTTTCCTGCTGAATATTTACATTCATGCAATCAGTCAAAGGGATAAATAAATCAGGATGAATTTATTGGAACACGCAGCACTTTGAGGGAAGGTTTTTTTTTTTTTTTTTTTTTTTTTACTAGCCTTATATTGTAACACATGACCACAACACTTGTCATGTAAACCAGACTATGTATTAAGACATCCTGACATTCTTGGCATCAAACAAGCCTTTTTGTAATCTGACTTGTAATTTGGTAATTGAGCCACAACCATTTGATTGATTAAACGCAAAGTCCACCAACAACCCATCAGAGTCTGTGGAGTTTACAGGTCTTGGGGGGCACTACTGCATATGTGAAAACATATAAAGTCGTTTATGGCTCCAGAGGGAGCTGTGAAAAAAATGACGGATTCCTTCAAGCGATGTCACTTTAGTCGACGCTGACTGTGTTTGAAGACTACAGCCTTGAAAATAGGAAACAAGGCCACATGTTCAGTGTGTGCAACTGATATGAGGACCCTGAAAAGTGTAAAACTGCTGTAGCTAAACAACCAGTGTAAACATGTTGCATTTGCATGCTGCCTATAGTGTCAGCCAGATAGTTTTTACTGCGTCTACTTACATACAATGGAACAAGTATAAAACAGTGGTTAAAGTATGGCCCCTGCTGCTAAAATTGAGATTTTACAGCCATAAAGTCATCGGACAAAATCAAGTCCCACATAATAAGTGATAATATAATGCTTTCAGTTGTATTTACTTCACAGAGAAAGTTAAAAGCAACACAAAACCTCTTATTGTATTTGGACTTGTTGCTCGTTTCTCCTTTGAAAAACGGTCGACATTGTGGCAACACTGAAGGCTGACACTTCCTCTAATAGAAAACTGTTTACACCGATTCATTTTGAAGGATCAACAGTCTGTGGGGAAACTCCACCAGAGTCACATGGTATTCGGCCGACCACTGATGGAACTACGATCACTCAGTCAGTCACTATTAAAATCTGGAGGCGCAGAGTTAGAAAAGAAGTGAACTCTGTAGCCTGCTGCTCATCTCCGCTTCAGCCTTGTAATTGGAGACTACATCAGCTGCTACCAGCATAATAACACACCTGAATCTCCAAACCGAACTGTCGCAGGCTAAGCTGCATTGTGGGTAATATTAGATACAAAGTATTGACGAGAAAGGAGAATAAAACATGGTACACTTTGATCCATTTTTAAACATCTATCATTAGTCTTATAGTGTTATAGGAGGGGAAATCTCTTGTTCCAGCAGCTAAAATGTAAATGTTTGTTTTAGTCTTTTGTGGGACTGAGTACTGGTCAGTCAAAATATGCAATATGACATTCTACAGACTAAATGATTCATAAATTAACTGAAAGATTTACCAATAATGAAAATAACTGTTAGTTGCTCCTCTAATTCCTGTTATCACAAAATCCTCTCCCATTAACACTCCACATTTAAAAATAATCTAAATAACTTTATAGATCTGCTGCAGTTGTGTGCCTCTGAGTCTGGTCTGCACTATATCCAAATGCCTCCTTCCCTTCTTTTACTGCCCGGACAGAAATCGATCAGTCAGTTTTCTCATTACGTGCTGAATAGGGAGGTAGGGCAGTAATTGTCACAAGGGGCAGGGTGAGGTTGAGGGTAGTGGCGGTGATAATGTCTGACACTGAGGAGCTGCAAGACTGCACAGCACAGCCCTGAGATGAAAGTCTGCAGTCCAACAGCCACCCTCCTTTATTTTATTCCCTATTTAACAGGGTCATAATGATGGAGGATTATCTTGGTGTTGTGTAGATCAGACAGAGAAGGTGGTGGCTCAGCTGTAAACATATCTCATGGTGCTCATTGGCAGATATGACGGATATTTTTTTCTTATGTTTTTTTCAGCCAAACAGTGATAACAAAACACATTCTGGTGTGAGGTTGGCTCTTGAAATCCTGATCTATACCTCATAGACATCAGTCTTCTTAGTCTGATTTGAAAATCAAGGTTGCATTGATTACTGTGAAATATGATTTAAAGAGCTCATTTCTTTTGCTCCGAGTTCCACTGTGAACGAACAGACAAAAATTGACCTTATTGCTTGGATGTTTTTGAGTATGTAAACTCTGAATAGAATAAATAAAACCTTATTTATGGCTCTAGTTTTTGTATTTCAGAAAAATCAGCATTTGCAGCCTTAATGAAAGGGGGCAAAAAAATCATCTGACATCGCATTTTTGCCTCAATTTAAACCAAATGTGTTGTTGCAGCATTAATAATCCCACAAAAAAGAATAAATGGGATTTGATTATAATTGCAAATGAATTTTGATGTAAAATATTCTTATAAATAGATGATGTTTTTCTCCAGAAGTTGCAGAGTTGTTTTTCAGAGACTGAAAATGTTAATGCCAAACATGTCAGTATTCCCAACAGAGATGTGAACTAGTTGAGTTTGTTGAGTTGTGTTGTGTTTACCATTATCCGGTGAGGCTGCTCTGATAAATATGGAAGAAGACAGCGTGTACCAAAGTATATAATGCATTTATGATTGGAAAATGACAGGCTTTTTGAAACACATAAACCCAAGCAATATGAGGTCTCATGCAAGGTGCCTGGATGGTGTTTGTGAAAAATAAAGATAAAGACACTTTATAAGCAGCATAACCATTTGAAAAATGGCTTATGACTATAAAATGTGGTTGTAATCAAATATGAGGACATTTTAAACATGTATTGGTCAACTCTTTTTACTCCTCTTATGAAGCATCTATTACAGATGTATTAACTGTTAATGACAGTTTAATTATCTATGAGGTGTAGATTCATTTTAAAAATTGGCGGCACACATTACACAAAACAAATCCTCAGTTGTTACAACTATGTTACTTTATCATCATTCTTTTTCTTGGTGCTTCAAGAAATGTAGTTAGAAATCCATCAATAAACTTGTTGTCACTATTGTTATGTATGCTGCCTATACCTACAATATGTTGTTAAAGTGTTAACTGCTTATGAACAGAGGGTTTAAAATGAAGTAAAAACAAACCATGAAACGTAAAACCTCAACATCTCAAGCTTCATAACAAACTCATGCTGACTCCACGGCACACATTCTCTGGTCTGGACCAGGGTCAAACAAGTCTTCCCAGAGAGAGCAGCAGGTCAGAGCAGGGTAAGTTATGTATGAGGTAGGAACACACCGAGGGAGCGAGCAGCAGCTGCATGGCACATCTCTCCAGGAAGTAACCTTGATGAAAAATTCAGTTGTTTGCAGCTCCTGGCGTCCCTCAGGCATGAATAAAGTGAGGCCCAGTCAGAGAGGAAAGACCTGGGCTCAGCTTGAAACTACTCACCAACCCATTGCTGAGGAACACACACACTGGCCAGCATTAGGAGATGGGCACGAATTAAACTTTTATCGCGCCTCAAATAGATTAAGCGACAGGAGCCGTGTCAGCATTTTGCAGGCCCTTGCTCTGCCTCAGTTGACCATCCTCCTTTGAACCTCTGCTAAATTAATTACCCACAAGTTTCAGTTTCTTTGCACTTCAGATTAGCTTGAAGGCAAAAGAGGTACTTGAAATAAACCTGGGGTAGAACACAAAAGCTGCACAGCAGCCCGGCCATTAATGAGGTATAAGTCATCTCATTAAATGGCTGCTCCACTGGGTGAGCGTTGCATTTCCATAAAGTTTTGAGGAATTGCGAGAGAGATATTTTTAAAAGAACTGTCGAAATCAACTCAGGAGATATTCACTCACTTTTACTTCATGCAATGTATCAAGCTGAAAAAACACTGGGATACCAGGTAACCTACTGACTACAGTATTAACATTTCTTCAACCACCACAATATTAATATTAGATCACTACACAGACTCAAACAGCGTCTTTGTAACAAACGTTGCAGTGGCAAGGTTTGTTACCTTCGGCCTTAATTTGTTGTAGTACACTTACAATTTATTACATGTTTTATCACCTGCTGCACAGCTCAGGTCAAAGTTCAACAAATCTGAACTAACAGAATATCCTCGCTCGGCTCCGGCACCAACGCGGGAACGTCACAGCTCATCACATACACAAGAACGGAGAAACCAATGTTTTTCCATGATGATGTGAGTACAGGAATAGAAAGCTCCTTCCAGAGACACTAAATAAGTGATAAGTGATCGTTGACTGAGTAAAACTGTTGTAATGCCCCTTTAATTTAGTCTCAGCACCGTGACGATAGCTTTCACACTTACAACTGTTGCTTTATTCGAAACCTGATCCTTAAAAATCGTTTACATGGGAGTATTTATCTTGAATACAGGTGAACTAATGTTGGCCCTATTTTTGTGCCTTTGTTTAGGAAAGTACGATTTGGGGGCTTGAGAACAGGCTGATTAGGATGGAGATTTTATGCAGTGTTACCTTGTTAGCTGAAGTAAACAGATTCCTGCCTTTAACCCGGCAGGATTCGCCTGCATCTTGTAGCTAATGATCATTTTTAGTGTGGAGGAGCTGGATGAGTCTCTGTGCAGCTGCGGCTGGGTCAGGGTGAAGGATGACTGATATGAAGGGGTTGACCTGTCACATAGCATTTGACTTACTATCCTTGGAACAGGATAAAAGGGGAGCCAAATGTCAAGTGATACAAGTGACGCATCCTCACACACACACATATCCATGCAGAGAAGGATGGGGAGATGAATGTTTTATAATAAAACCTCAAACCCAGCAGCAATTCTGTGGACGGCATGTAAAAACAGTAAGCTTATCATTTTCATGAAAATAATAGTGACTGGTGGCACTCGCAGTGCGTGTCAGCCACAGGATTTCCATGCCCTTTTCCATGAGTGTGTCTGTTCTTGCTGTAGGGCTCCTGTAAGCCCTCAGACCTCTTGGCAAAGCGTGGGTTGTGCCTGGTAGGGGGAGATGTGACGGATGCCGGAGCCTTGGAGCCCGCTAGCTGCTCTGTGAATTTTCCCAGACTCATTTGCATTCATAAAGAGCCTACTCCTTGTCACAGAGTGTTTTCTTTTTTAGTCTGCCTCCAAAAATCCCGTGCGACTCCTGGTGGGAGTGCGCCGGGAAAATCCAACTGTCAAAGACGACAAGATGAATGAATCCCTGTGTCAGACGCGTGTGGCTTCAACGATGACAGATGGAGGAGAGCTGTCCCTCCGTCGATCGGCAGGCTTCATTTTGGAATAAATAAATCTGAATTTCATCCCCTCCCATAATTACAAGTGGTGCTTTATTTGACAGCTCTCTGTGTTTGTTGATGGGAGTGTGTGTGTGCGTGCGTGTGTGTGTTTTGGTGGGTGGTGGCACTGACCAGGTGACAGCTTGATTTAATTCGACGTGGGCACGGCTGCATTGTGTTGCAGTGGTTGTACAATTCTGACTTTTCATTCTAGCTTTCTAATGAAGCACCAACGTCCACCTGGAACAGCAGGTGGGTGTAAACATGCAATTAAACACAATTAATTTCCAAATCCTTCTCTCCCATCACACATCTGCTCTGCTGAAGTGTCTTCAAGCAAAACACTGCATCCAATCCAACATTAGAGAAGCTGTTCTGTATGCAACCCTGCACTCTGACCTCTTTCAGAAGAAAGGCAGGGATGTTACAAGGAGGAAGGGATATTATCCTGGGCCCCCACTTATTTTAGAAATCAGTCCTAGTACTAATAGTTGTTTATTTACACATCCACCAGTTACAAGCAATATCACTGATTTAGATTCTGTCTTTCTGGTACAATATTCAGTCTCTTTTCTCTTTTAGCTCTTTTTTTGGTCTCTACCAACTCTTAAAGGAAACATCTGGCTCCTGAGCTGCCAATACTCCACTATCTTCACCAATTGTCTCTAACTGTGTCTGTCTGTTGGCTGATAGGGTGAGCATCATTGTTTCAGACATTCCTTCATCTTAGTGTTTTAATGATAATAGCAGTCCACAGCACTATTTAACATGTCGGTCCAGAATATCATTTGTGTGTTCAGCTGGTCTGGAAATTCCATTCTCATTGGAAAAGAATTTTTTGTCATACAAAAAAGGTGATAGCTCACAACAACTTTGAATTGATTTGCAAGGGACAAGTCAAACTAAAACATACCAGCTAAATGTCCTCAGCTTTACAGAACCACCAGATCCCATCACTGCAGTCAGTCATCAGATCAGTATCATTCTCTTAATGTACGCCACACATGCGTTCGCCCACTTGTGAAGAAAGTGGTGAATTACTCACCTGAGCATATCACTTTTTTCCAGATCACTGTCTTCCTGTCCTAAAAATATCTCTCTCTACATAACCGTCAACAACCTGTTCTTGTTGACACAGTCTGATCACGTCCTGCACTGATGTTCTCAGTCACCTGAAAAGGAGTTGTTCTATTTTTCCTTACATAACACGCTACCACACAAGCATCATGATCATCAAATATACTTTGGACCAATATTTCTGACCCTATTCACTGATTTTGTTCCCATAGATCTAAATATGGATGTCACTTACTCACTGCTCCTATTGAAAATGCAGCCAGTTGAGCACCTTTGTGACTGAAGCTCCTGTTGTCCATGTCCCAACAATGAATCTAACACTTTTTCAAAGTCACTTAAATTTTTGTCCTGCCATCTTGATACAAAATCATTAACTGGGCCTGCTCAGCATTTTAATACCTGCCACAGAGCATGACTGGACGTTAACGGCTTAATTGTACCATGCAGTACATTTGTTATGTTTTCCTATAATTTGTCACCTGTCTCTATTACAGAGGATAAAAACACTCTAACTTCCATTTCACGGAGACATTAAACATATTACCTAATGTTCTGTTCAATGTTTTGCATCTAATGCACTTGGTTTTTGTTATATATATGCATTAGGTGGAGTTGAGTGGAGATTTGCATTATTAACCGTCCCATTTATTGTGTATGCAGTGTAATTTATTTATTTTACCCCATGAAGAGTAGCTGCTGCCAGGGTAATTACTGACGGGTGTCCAATTAAGCTATAAAACATACATATATCCAGTTTATACCAGTGACGGTACTCACAATAAGAATAAATGGATTAATAAACAAAATAACCCAAACTGCAACCATGTCATAATTTTCAAAACTAAAAAGGCAACAAATTGCTGCTACTAGAAGACCTCAAACATTAATTTCACTGATGTTTTAATGTAGAAACGAAAAAAAAAGAGCTTGTCGTTTTTTCTCAAAACAGTACAAAACAACAGAGTGTGAATGTGAGCGACACAGATTCCCTAAACCTCAAAGAACACGATGCAAGAGGAGGATGATAAAAAAGGAGAACATCTGGTGAGCTGAGCTTGGTGCCAGGACAAGACAAAGCCATGTGTCTGGCAAACACATACCTACACACGTACCTAAACACACACATACACACGCACACACACCCAAACATTTATTCATGCATGCACATTCAAACCTGCCTGCCCCCGAACTTGCAAACAAGCAAAAAAAAATCCCCCCTACACACACACACACTTACAATCACACAGACACACGCACATTACATTCATTGTGCCCGCACTCACGCACAGCAGGGTGCATTTGGAGAGAAAGAAAAAAGAAGCAAAAGTAGGATGTGATTGGAGAGTCCACTGTTCAGACAAGACTAATCTGCATACTCAGAGGCTTAGAAGTGAATATGCATGAGAGAATAAAACGATATGCCTTCAAGCAGACCACCCGCTCTCTTTGGATTACTGTACCCACCTCCGAGCCTTTTATCTTCTTGTTGGCATGCAATCAAGCTGATTTCGTGAGCACTGGCTGATGGTTTCACACAATGAATTGGACTTAAGAGATGTTAACCTGTTGAGAAAGAAAAAAAAAAGAACACTGTCACAAAAGCAAAAGGAAAAGCTGAAAAGGGTGATTTATGTTTAAAATTTTACCAGGATATGTTCCTGAATTATCTTAGAAGGTGTTTTTCGTGCATATTTTTTAAAACCCAATTTGGTTTGGTCCTAGCAGATCTAACCAGCTGTGTATGGAGAAGCAAAACAGAGAAAGAATGAATATTTGGAGGAACTGTGCAGTATTAGACACAGAGCTCTGATGACCCATCAAATATTGAAGAAATGTCTGCTAGGACCATGAATTCACATTTCAGACAGACTTCCTCTAAGACTGTCCTCGCCAATGAATGAATATTTCATTTCAGAAAATAGAGTGGCCCTGAAAGGAACCATTACCAAACCCTAATGTCACGGGGAAAACATTCTGCACATTTAGTTGAAAGTTAGGGTGGAATGATAAGACCCGCCCATGCGTAACGCAGTCTGATGGGGTAATGCATTGGCATCACATTAGCATGACTGTATTTGAGTGCATGGCAGTGTGTGTATGTGTGTAGGTTTTCCCAAATGACTAAAATGAGAAACTTGGGGACTTGGAGCACAAAGGTTTTCAATTTATCGTCTTTCTCATCTGATGAGTAGAAACAAAAGTCAAAGATGTTTAAAAACTCAACTCAGACACTGTATTTACATGTAAGGAGCATTTATCTAATAATCTAATCACGCTATGATAAGGTAATTTTTTATAAAGAAAAATGTAACACTACACAAGTCTTGCAGGGTAGAATAAACATCACTATACAGAGGGTTAATATGAGTTTTAGGGACACTGACACAAGGTTATTGTCTTGTGTAGTTAACAGTTGCAATGTATTCTGCCTGTTGTTGTTGTCATCAAAGGTGCACTTTTGTCATTGCAAAATATATTTAAACACAAAGAAACAACAAAAAAAGGCTAGGGATGGTGCTACAGAGAGTTTTCCCCTTTTGGCCAAGCTAGGCTACTCAAAGTTATGCTATGGCAATGGTTCAGTTACCACACATGCTAATTCTGGCTAATTGTCGCTGATGCTATGTTCAAACACACATCAACAAGACATAACAATATAAACCGATAACCATGCAATTATGTAGCAATTATGCGACAGAAAGACCCATGTGCTAATTGGCAATGGAAAGCGGATGCACAGAAAGCTTGCTAGCTAGCCACAGCTAACATCTGAGCAGTGTTCAGTGAATTAATGGGGACTAATAATAATAATATGGGAGGAAATAAAATAGAAATAAAAAAAAAAGAAAAAGCAAAAAAGATTGTCCCAATATATAATAATATTTTCTTCCATGTGTCTTTCTGGGCTCAGTGATCAAAAATTAGCTTTAGCTCCATCTGTGGTTAGATTTGTAAACGAGGCAGCTACATACAAACGATATTTTAAAACAAGAACTAGTGACAATGTGATAGTGAATGACTCATTTATGTTCTTTTGAAGTGAGCTTGCACCATTTCAAACTGTATTCGATTTACTTTAATGTGTTAATTTCTTTTCGGGGTGAATTCAAACAAGTTATCGACTCATACCACATAGTATGTATACCAAAGGGAAAAGAGAAAGTCATCCCTGAGTAACAACAGCTGCGAAAATCTCTGCTTCTATTCCACTCTTGAATTTTTTCTCCACAGAAGGAAAGACAAAGAGAGGATGAGAGCCACAGACAGAGATGTCCGTGGTGTGGAAATAGTTAAAGCCATAAAGACGTACAGTACCTCAGCCCTGACCCCGTGCCCTCATAGGTATCCCCCTGCGCAGAATTCTTATTCCCTACCAAACTGACAAAGTGTTTTTAATCTTTTCTTTCCCTCTCTCCTGGAGATTGGGGAAACAAAAATCAATAGCTCCTGGCAGGCGATCTAGCAGGCTGGTGAATTACAGGGTCTGCGCTGCAACCAGAGCGCTGCATCACAGGGGCCTTGGAATGAGAGACCTTGGAAGAGGCATCAGAGACACGGAGGTTGCGGGGTCACTCTGGGTCCGCAGTCTGAGGAGCAGGGTATTTACTGCCTCGGCCAGCTCACCGTGATGAAAAATAACTGCCACACAGCACAAAGAGAAGGATGGCCTGGGTGAGAGAGATGGCGAGGGAGAGAGACAGAGAGGGAGAGGGTGAGACAGAGAGGCTGGGGGTGTGTATTCGAGCAGCTAAAGTCTTGGGAGAGTTTGCTTTGATTTGTGTATGCTCCCGTCATGTGCTGTGTGCAGTACAGGTATGATGTCAAGCTGAAGACTAATGCTTTTTTTCCTTCTCTCTCCCAAATGGGAAATGATTCATTAGCGTTTGGTGATTTAGAACGTGGCAGTGCTGGCCGATCAATATGCATGGGCCCATCTGTCAATATGTGATTTCTGCTGGTAATTAGCTGATGTGGGCCAGTGGTTGTGAATATTGCCTGGCAACTGACAGCCTGGTTGTTTCTGTCATCACTGGGGGGTGCACAGGTGGTAGTAGTTCACTGTTGATCCATAAAATACTGTGCTTCAAGGCCCAAACCAGGATCATAAAGACATTCTCCATGATAAAATATGGTGTTAAGAGGCAATTAAAAATTTTCATTCATTTAGATTTGAACAATAATTTAGATTTATACTCAAAAAACAAACTCATTCCATCATGAATCATCAATAATAAGAATGAAAAACATAGTTTCATATAAACATATTACTGATTCTTTGGATTTAGAGTCTCCACGACCGCATCTCAGGCACTACTGAGAAAATGTGTCAGATCACTCAATTATAACTCGAGACAGCTGGCAGCGAGACAATTAGGGGTGTGAAAATGATAATGATGATTATGATGAACAAAAATTTTAATTGCTTTGTTTTCTCGTAGATATTTACAGGCTTTAGTGTGCAACCTCTGGTCTGCCTCGAACTTCAGCTTTCGTTCAGATGTCGACAAATAACTAGGGTCTCAAAATCTTTAGGATTAGCTGTCAAAGATGAATTGTTGCTTTATGGTTTGAGAGGATTATCTTACTTCTTAACCAAAACAATCCATTTAAAAACCAGAATATAAAAAATGTATCATCATTTCGGAGGCTCTTGCAGAATAACGAAAAATAACCACAGAGAAGACACAAAAAGACACAAAATGATCATGAAGAGATGCAAAATGACAACAAAGGGACCGAAAACAGCAACAAACAGACATAACTACTGGAACAATATTATTGTCATGTGGTTCATTAGGCATGTAGTTGTATTTGTGCATCGCTATGCACTGCCTGGAGAGTATCTTGACTATCAAGCTGGTAAAATGCTTTACTCGTCCGTTCTGGATCTGGATTAGAAGGATGGATATAATGATATATAATATAATGAAACAACTACAAGCTACAAGTTTGGCAATAGAGAAACACAAAATGAACAAAGCCGAAAAAAATGTCCACAAATCTTTTCTCCATTCATTCTTGTGACACAAAATTTACACATTTTCATTTCAGAAACTACAGAAACAATCACTATCATCCAGACAGATCAGAAACACTGGAATATTTTGAGCTCTTTACACTTAATCAACTAAATCTATCTGCCAGTTTATATGCAATGACTTTGTTTTGGTTTCTATTTGCTCCATTACACTGGAGTGTGGGGTT
The DNA here is from genome assembly GCA_900303245.1 of Selene dorsalis. Taxonomy (NCBI): domain Eukaryota; kingdom Metazoa; phylum Chordata; class Actinopteri; order Carangiformes; family Carangidae; genus Selene; species Selene dorsalis. The sequence goes on along the minus strand of OMNW01007405.1, from coordinate 54,156 downwards.
TTTTTTGGAACTGTAGTGTTTCGTGTCAATAAAACGTGTCCATTCATTCAACCTTGCTCGCCTTTTACTCTTAAATTATGTTGTTATTAGTGCCACACCGGAGATGTGACGTCTAACTTTTACCATATATATATATGCACATGTACATTCTATATATCCACAATTTTTTATCTTCACAGAGTGTGTCCAAGTTCATAAGTTCAGTGAGATAGAGCAGCCAGCAAAGCAGAGGTGGTGCAGAGCCCTGCAGAAGGATGCCTCTCTATCTCTCATTGGCATTTGCATATTAGAGTGTTTTCTGGGGAAAATGAGCTGTAGAAATTAATTCAGGATTAATTGGTGCCTTTATCTCGTTAGGACAATCTAATTTAGGGGATGATGGAATTGTTTAGACTCCCTTTTGCATAATTGGATTGCGGTGAATGGCTGTCATTACCGTCTTTTTAGCATCGTCTGTGGGCCCCCTCTCTCTCTTGCAGGCCCCAGCCTCATAAAGAGCGATCATGTGTTACGCCAGTGTTTTGCTAACCCCTGGAACACACCAACCGTGCTGCAAGAGGCAAGCATGTGGCTAACCGCGCAGCAGTGATTAACTCTCTTTTCAGAGCCATTAGCATTACAGCGAGCAGCACGCTGTTGAGGAGATCTCATATGAACACATAAGCATGTGGCTAACAACACAGTGATCATCGGCTGTTACAGGCAGCAATTAGTTTTTAGTCTGTCAGGCTCTGTGGTTTGTACTTCTGACAGATTTACCTGGACCCCCCCCACCAGCCCCACTCCAGCTCTCCCTCGGACTTGACATCTGAAAATCTCTCAGTGCTTTTTGAGAGGCTTTTCTTTTCTTTCCTTGTCCAGCACATTTCCGACATATTTTCGCCCTTTCTTTACTTCCTCAATATCTTCAAGACAGTTTGCAGGGGGCTGTTTTTTTTTTTTGTTTTTTTTTTCCTTAACGTGGGATGAAAATCAATAGGAGAGAAGCAAAGCTCATGTTAAGGATCACTCACTGGAATACCTGATCTTCTCACTTCAACAACATTGATGTAACTATGGAAACAAGTTCCCCAGATGAACAGGGATATGCCTATCTCCTAACAAAAGGCTTTTTTATATCTCTCCCAGCCAGTTACCCTATACCACAACACAAGAGGAGCTTATATCTGCTGCTCCCCCACTATGATACCATCATCATTTTTCTGAAAGCACAAATTGTATAGATATTATTCTGTGGGCCGCTCTCTGGTAAACAAGGCAGAGTGAAATCTAATCTATGGTGCTGATACTCAGGCTGTGCCAGGCTAATTGAGTTGATGTAGACTGTCCCTGGAGAAGCTGGACATACAGTAAAGACAGACTCTATCAAGTCATATAGCTCATATACTGTACTTACTAGAAGTGACTTGTGTTTATAGTGTCACGGTTGTCAGCGGTCACCATGCACCAGAAGCCACTGCTTTTCTATTAAACTAAAATCGGATTATTTGCATGCTATTACGGGGAATAAACTGCAAAACAGAAACAACCTGCTCCTCTGTCTTTCCTTATGTCTGCTGTCACTCTCTAGGCCCCCCCCC
>OMNW01007405.1:29073-52556 GCA_900303245.1 Selene dorsalis | reverse complement strand
ACCCCCCCTTTTTCATGATGCATACTGTGTCATGCTTTTGATGCATTTCAGCCCCCCTACTCCTTGTCTAGTGCCATTTTCATTCTTTGCATAAATGCAGTCTAACAGTATTAAGTATTCATGCGTGTTGGGGAAGGTGGTGCCTGTCCTTCAGGGTAAGTGTCAGGCCTGCGTGCGGCACAAGAAAAGCCCCGGGGAGAGGAGAACATTAGGATCCATCAGCCTGACAGACAAATCATTCTCTCATGTAAACATAAATATGAGGGTATGTTTCCACCGCCATCCCACTATCTGTTGCTAGGCTACCTTGCATTAAGCAGTGTAGCTGTCCCTGTTCATTTTGCTCCAGGGATTCCAGCAATACCATCATATAACCTGCTGAGTCTTAATGAGAAGGCCTGCTCATATGAGTGGATATGAACATGGTGAGATGTGAAATTTATTCAAAACACAGGAATTCAGCTGTCTGTCAGCGTAGCAGCGGCACAGAAGTGTTTATGAATTTGAAGTGTTTTGGAAAAAAGAAGCTTTGAGGGAAATATTTCTCCGTCTCTGCACAAACACACCTGACACAAGAAAAGGTCACAATAGATCAACAAACACACACACACACACACACAGATGCATGCATGCACTGATGCAACGTACACAAGCTTGCATACTTGCTTATGTGCACACACACACACACACATGCACAATAAACAATATGTGACGCTGAGCTCCATAAAGGTCATTTGTTGTTGAGAAATCACTGATCCCCAAATGCATTAACAAAGTCAATTAACTATTCTCCGACAAAGAAGAAAGGAACCCATCTCCAATAAAAATAGAGCGCCAGGCAGCGTCCAAGCACCCCCACAATTACAACAACTGTGCGTCCCCAGATAATTATGTGAGCCATAAATGGGGAGAGAAAGACAGTAGAAGGCAATGGTCACTGAGAAGAAAGAGCAGGGAGATGAGGGAAAGGAGCGCCAACAGCTGGTTTGAATAGATTGTGTGTGGGATGAATTAAAAAGTTGAACCTTTCCCTGGCCGTATTCAGATGTCTGCCTCTGGGTGATTAATCATGGCCGTCAGGACCTGTAATCCTTTTCAATGGGAAACAAATGCAGCCACTGTCCTCTCTTCTCCAAAGCGCCCAGGGCCCAGGGCCACCAGCCCGCCTGCCTGGTCACAATACCTGAACCACAGAAAAGGCACCCTAGGGAGCAAGGATGTGTGGACACACTGTAATCTGCTCCAAACATGATGGGATGAACAAAAATGCTGGATTTCAACAAAATTGTATGGCACCCTTTTAATTGGTTGTGTGCGTCCTTTTTGTAACTTGGAGTCAATAGTTAGGTCCAACTGGTAAAAGGTAAATGTACCAGCTACACACACACACACACACACACACACACATGTACCTTTGAAGCTGCAGAAGAAGGGATTTAAAGAACCCTGTGACTGGATTTCAGATGACAGGGGAGTTTTCTCTCTGACTGATATCAGTCCTTTCCGCTTGCAGCTGCTTTAGTCAGTGAACTTCATGTCACGTTCCTACATGGTGGTAAACAGCTGATCTAGTTTAGAAAAGACAGTGAGAAAGTCAAGAGCCAGCAACATTGAGAGCCCGGGAGAAGAAAGTGTGTCATCAGCATAAAAATAGAAGCCCACTAACGAATTCCTAATCATATCCCCCATTTCCTCGAGGGGCTATGCTAAAGAGGTTAAAACACCAGCCGGTAGATGAGAATATGTGGCGCATTAACTCTAGAGATTATTTCTTGGCGTTCCAAAGGTTTTCAGCGTTATTGATTGTTAAAGTCACCATTACTACCCCATACCTACACAGAATGACGACTCTCTGTGCAGCCATCTAGCCTTTCTGCAAATGTCAAAAGTGCAATAATGGAGAGTAATTTCTCCTTATTGTCTAACACTGGTGTAGGTATCAGGGTATCAATCAAGTGAAACAACTTCTTAAAAGCAAAATACACCACTGTCTTCACCACTGTCTTTACACATCAAAGCCAGTGGAGCTCAACCTAGACTTAAGCTCAGCTCAATCACATAATGCCTGTGTGGCTTTTACAAGTGAATGAAATGAATGCCCTTCAAAAGAGGGCCCCCCATACTGTTTCTAATGGAGTATATGACCTCGGCGTAATCACCAAAAAAAACTTAGTATTAAAAAATCCTTTGTAGCCAACAAAAGACAAATGTCAGTGTTCCCGCTGGGTGAAAGAGCGCCTTTCTATGTGTGAAAGGTTGTGAGGGTAGTATTTCAGTGAGGCTGCAGAAGGTGGTGTATGTTGGCAGCATGGCAGACTGTGGAGAATGGGCCACGGCCAGCCGTTTCCAGAGCCTTTGTGTGTCTCTGTTTGACCAGGCGTCTCCTGGTCCACAGGAGCACAGCTTCAACACCATCTAGCAAAGGAACAAAGCAGCCATTATCAGCCCTATCTCATCCCCACCCTGCCTCGGCTCACTGACACCCTGGGACAAACAGTGGCAGGGCCCGGCCGTTCAGCTTTGCTGGGGGACTCTGAAGCGGACACTGAAGCGGACTGGGAGGTCCATTAAACACACAGGCGACACCTTAGCTGTGGACAAACATCAACACAATAGCATGCGGCGTTGGTTGCCACGGAGATGGGAGAAAACAGAGTACAGCGCCAGTGGTGACAAAGAAAGGGAGGGGTCAGGCATCGTGGGCCGCTGGCAACTGAAAAGCCTCTGCAAACTGCCCCGAGAAGCACAACAACACCCTTTATAAGTAGTGTCACAAACACCATACACTTAAAGCACCCATTCACTGACATTTAGAGAATAACCTTAGGAAAGAGTCTGCTACGTACAGGTTCTTAATGATTCTGAATGTGAGCCGCTGGTTATGAAGGGGAACTTAATCCAATTGGAAAACAGGAAAATTTGCAGTTTTTTAATTTTTAAACGGTAAAGGTAAAATCTTATTATCTGAATTACCTCTTTTACTACATCCATAACCAATATCAGCTGCTCTATTTGCTAATCAACTTTCCATTAGTGAATTAAATCCTTCCATGCTGTGTAGCAGACCTGCTGCAAACCAGCTGACCTCTTATTCAAATAGAGCTACTACTTAATTAGAGCTAATGTCAAAACATTTAATTTCCATCCATGTATGTTGATAAAAAGTGAATGAAAGTACATTTGTGCATTTGGTCACTTTGTCAGAGCGTGATGGTTGACAGAAAGCTTACACAGACAATAAATGATGTTTTTTGCAATAGCTGTACTTAAATAGATGCTTTGATTTTTTTTCTCCTTGGGCTAATGAACTCCCTCTTGTCTAGAGAAATGCATTGTTATCAAAAAGCTTCAAACAAGGCTGCGTTTCTTTTCTTACTTCATGAAAAGCTGACACTCTGGAAACACATGGCTTTCATAGAGCAGCAACAAAAACACACTCGCTAAAACGTGGTGCTATCAATCTGTTAACAGGAGTTGTTTTTGTTTATTAATGATGGATGTCCTGTGCTGCCAACTGGTCTGACTTTGTCATGACCCCAAGTGTGGTTCAGTGTGCGATGTGGACCTCGTTTCTAATTTTCTGCATAAATTGTGAGAACGCAAGTGGAGCGAGGGAGATGAGTGAGGGAGTCGAAGCTTTCATAGATGCAAAGACCAGTTCGCATTTTTCTGTCAGCACCTTTAGTGGATGTTTATGTGAATGCAGTGAATTCAGGTCACTGAATTACAAAGTCTGTTATTTTCACAAACCCCAAGGAAACTAAATAAATTAAAGCGTTTGTCCATTCAGCTGCACAGCACATCACAGTGTCACGTGCCTCCTGCTGTGAAGTTTACAACTAATATGCACTGGGTATCATATATTCACGTACATTAAATGCCTCTCCTGCTGGCATGCTGCAGTTAAGTGTAGGTCTAAATTTAGACATGCCAATCATGATAGCCATGAATCACAATCATGAAGTGGTTCAAAATGAACGGAGTTGTGGTTTTGCCTTTAGATAATGATTCCAAGTGTAAATCCAATTTAAAACTGTATGGGCCAAATTAAAATGGACATGTTAGCTGCTGACTGTACAAATACACTTGAATTTATTGAGGTTATTATGAAAATTGGCCACATATTCAACAGCTATTCTTGCGTTGATTCGGTCTCCATTCGCTCCAAACCGTATATGGTGATTCATACCACTTTTCTGCATCACAAGCTTTTACTGTTCGAGCCTGCTTTCCGTCTCTCTTTCACTTATGACTGGCGAATAAAACCTGTCGATACAATCATCCCCTCTCTGACCTCTGAATCTGACAGCATGTCTGCTAAACACCTCAGGTATAAGACTCGGAGACGCAAGTCAGTTTTCTCCCCTCTCCCTCCCTCTGTCTTACCCTCTCCTCTTCTCTTGTTTTATTGTGTGCGCAGCTCTTCTTCTCTCCACCTGCCTGAGCTGCTGTGGCCTTGTCTGAATCCTCTGAATTCCCAGTCCACTGCAGTGTATCCGCCTGGAAACACCACAGATGCCAGCACTTGGTAAGTTGCAAAAAAAAAAAGAAAAAAGAAAAAAAAACAAGGAAAGTGATGGGATGAAGATGTCAGTTATGGCAAATAAAACTCTGTCACACTCTTGTAACATCTCTGTCACTGATTATCAGAGCAGAGAGTCAAATACACACACTCGCGCACATACACAAAACAACGTTGGTGTGATAAACAGAGGCACAAGCTCTAATAACAACAAAGGCACCACACAACACACATTTGGGAATTAAATAGGTTCCCTTAGTCAAGAGACAGGGATGTCTAGTTCTTGTGTCTATATTGGAGCAAGTTATTATTTCATGTTATTCCTTGTTTTTAAGACCAATCAATCAGTTTCAGGCTAATTGTTGGTTTGTAATCCTTTGTTTTCACTTTTAATACTGGGGATTGAAAAAAAAAAAATCTATTTCCTTGTTAAAAACCTGGCACCTATATAACCCACAATGCAGTGCAACCATTAACAATTCAGTCTGAGATTCAGGGGTGTTATTTTAGTATCTGGCTAAGGTAGCCTCACTCTGAAAGCTTGCAGCAGAAAAGAGGAGTGGGCATCCGAGCTCTATCTTCTCTTTAACTCGTAGTCTTCACACCCAACAGATTTATCAGATTTTGCGCAGCTCCCCCTGGAGCAACGAAAGGCTCTATACTATTTTTTTCCACATATGCAGTGTGCTCCTCAAGACCTGTAAACAGACTTTGATGTCTGTCGACAGATTTTCTCTTCTGATAAATTCAATGTTTTAAAGTGGATGAAATGTTTAATACATTGTCAAGAATTGTTTGACTTCATCTCCAATTGTATTTCATTGTCACTTGTAAAGCACTTTCAGGTTTGATTTCCCCTTGTTCCACGCTGCTTAATCACCACGGCTCTTGTCGTGTCCCCAATAACTTAATTTAAACATGATTCAGTGACTCATGGTTTGAAATCTGTGGTTGAAATGTGTTGTTGGAGCACAGGCAAGGACCCAGCATTGATTTCAAATCTAATTCATTTCTGTACAGACAGCGCTCTGAGTAAAGGGAGGGTCTTAAGCACTTGGGTTGTTTTTCTTGGGTTTTGCGGGGTGGGGAGAGAAGGATCATGGGGTGAGGAGTCAAGGGGAGGACAAGGTGACTGATTGTGCCGAGGCATTAGGTCAGCGTCGGGCAGCTGAATCAAACCACACCAAGAACCTCCTCACAACTAACTACGATCAAATACATCATCCGGCTCTGTCAACACATGTGTCCAGCTGGATGCTATATCACTTCCACATGTGCATATGGGCCTGCCTACACAGCAACACACATTAACGGGCTTATCAGCACGCAGCTCACAGAGGAGGGCTGACAAAAGCGGCGTTTAGGTGGAATAATGGATGCATGAAATCAATCTGCGAGTTTCAAAAGGTCATCATGTGCAAAGGAAACCATATCATCTCTAAAAGGGTCCGCAGAAAGAGCCTCAACAACAGGACATTAATTGAAAACGGGTGAACACGAGTTAAGTTGTTTTAAAATTCAAGACGTTTGTGCTTTATGCATTAGCCAGATAATTAATGCAGCAATCATCACTAGTCACCACTGGGATGAGAATTAATCTACACCGGCGCTCGCGCTATTTCAAAGAAATGTATCACAAAGTACATGATTCTTTTCAGTATTCTTCCAACATTCATCTACGGTATTTTCAATACAGAATTCAATTATGCGGAACACCTGAACAAACAATATCTCACAGCCAATTATTCAGCGCCTTGGAAACCATTGGCAAACAAATTAGCAATGTTAATGTGAGAGAGTGTCTTGATATTTTTGGCTGTGTGTGCTTACAAAGGCAGCAAAGCCCCCCCGTTAACTAGATTGGACTTGATTTGGAGATTAAAAAAAAGAAAAGATAAGAACAGAAATGGAAAAACTCAGGTGTCAGTCTGCCCGCTCTTCCTCAGACCAGAGTCTTCTTCAGACTGCCGATTTCTACCTTCATTATTGTCAGAAGCGTCTAGATGATAAAAAGTGATGTTTTTGACTACAGACAGCCATATTTCAGCTCAGGTTCGAGCACTACTAGAGTGGGTTGACATTTCAGCTTCCAGATAGAACAATGAAAAGCTACCATGAGATATCTTGGCAAGGCTACTGCCCTGTGTATTGATTGGGCAAAGGCCCAACATCCCCTCACTAAAAAGAGATTAAAATATCAGACTTGTCTAAGACATTTATGGAGTCTGTGACCTCAGCCAATGCTAAAGTGGAGTACATACATCATAGTCCATCTCTGTGAGCTGCACTGAGTCTTGAGTAGCGCTGACAGAGAAAGAAAAGAGGCTGAACGTTCAACTGCACCGTCATGGGCTGGTGCAGAAGGGATTCAGCTACAAGTTGTGGGCATAAATCAACATAGTTGCTGTTTCATTAAAAATTCACACCACGTCGTTGCATGTAAATGTTTAACACCGTGAGTGAAGTCTGGGATGCTTCTCTTACACCTTCTTTTTTTTTTTGGTTAAAATTGATGAGATAGATTCTGTGGGAAAGGCAGGGAGACAAAAGCGTGAAAGATGTGTGTATCCATTCACAGCTCCAGAGGACCTTCATTACAGAGCGAGCAGGTCCTGTCAACGTCTTTTCATTACATGGTCCCATATATCCACCCCTGGTGTCCAAACGGTCCGCTCTGTCGCCTGTCAAGAAAAGGCACTCTCGGGGAAAGTCCTCCTATCTCCCCGATCCCCCTCACCACGCCTGATTCCAGACTGCGAGGCGGGAGAGGCCAGGCAGAAAGGGAGGAATCGTGTTTGCCATCAACAGCTCAAGAGAGTAGCATGGCAGCAAGATTGATGACACCCTCCCTGAAAGTAACAAAAGAACTCCTGTGCACGAGGGCCCGCTTATGGGGCTTGATAGAGTTGTCATCCTCTTAATAAACAGCTCTGATATGTCAGTGGCAGTGGCAGCGGGGACTACACACACTCACCCACCACGACATGGGCAGGACCACCTACTGGCATCACAGCGCGCACACCCGAGGGCGATCGCTCCATATGGAGGCCCCCGTGGGCGTCAGCAGGGCAATTACTGGAGACGAATAAATAAGTGACAAAAACATTCCTGCCTTTTCATTTCATTGTTGTGCAAAACAGAGCGGAGGTAAATTATGCAATAACATTGGTGAAAAATACCGGAGTTCATCCGGATATTGTTGTGTTGTGTGCGGTTTGTATCTGTGTGACAGAAATATAAAGTAAATGAAGTCATATTTTTTTACGATTTAAGAAGAACGGGGTCGGCTAAAGAACAAATGACGTGGGAAAGCAGTAAGTTTTCACTGAATGGCTGATGTGCGCTCACAATAAAACCCATATTTCTCTCAGTTTGTAGCAGGTTCATGTGAGAGTGCAACGACTACTAATACATGACAAGAACAAACCAGAAAGTAAACAACAAGTCAAACACCTTGTAATTTTCATGTGACGGCAACTTTAGATCAACAACTGGCCAGTAAATCTTTAACTGTCAGAATATATGTTTCTATACAACTAACCTGCAAGAGCAAATACATCGTGTACAAGACAAACAGACTATCAACATAATGAGGACGCAATGTCACTTGCTCAGAAGCGGTATAAATACAGAAAAAGTGACCTCTGACCTATGACAACATGATGATTTACATTTATCGAAGACCATGAACGTCCTTTAAACTTAACCAAAGCGCCTTTGTTGTCTGAACCACAGATATGTCTCTGAATGAACGCCTGTAATCTCTAGTGTTAGCCGTTTAGTTTTCACATCGGCCGTCCACATCAAACACCTGCTGGTGACTCAAGTGGCATTAATAAATGCAGCACTCCAATCATGCAAAATAAAAAAACACTCACTTATCCTGAACATGATCCAATGAGCAAATACAGTTGCTCCTCGACATATTTCCTATTACAGTTTAGTTGTGTAGGACCATGAGACAGGGCAGATTTCATACTGAAATACATGTGCTAACAATATGGTGGCAGCTCTAGACAATTCTACACATAGGGAAATCTCTTGGGTCAGTGTGGAAATAGCTGAATTTACTTAAAAATAAAGACCAACATCAGGTAGAGTGAGAAAAAAAAGTTCAGTATCATATGCACCGCTGCCTTTCAAGACATACTGTCATATAGTGTTCCCAGCCTTTGTGCATGCTTTATAAGAAGTGAGGTGATAACAGCTGCGGTACACAATCAAAATCAAAACAGTTCACTCAGCCCTACTCCACCGTTCAATGTTTCAACACCAGTCATTTACAGCTACCTCGACTTCACCACAGTGGGGCCTGAGATTGTATCTGGTTTCCTTAGATACACTTAAACAACTGGACATGTCAATTATAATCCCCCTCATTACTGAGCATAAAAAAAAGGTCGACACCTAACCGTTGTGCTTAAATGCTATTAATGTTGTTATGATGATGATGTAAGAATTTGTGGAACAATCTGTATTTATATTGTTTTTTTATGCTGCAGTTGTTTTAAACATCGGAGTGGACACTGGTAGTAGATAAAAGTTTAAGGAAATAAAAACATGTCACTCACAGGGGCATGAACAGTGTCACTCACAGGGGCATGAACTCTTGTGTTCTCTGTTCTTTGTTTAAGATGCAAAACCGAAAAAAACAACTTGGAAAACTAAAAAAAAAAAAGTAAGTCAAATTTTATCATTGAGAGACCAGAATGACAAACACACAAATTCATGCCAAGAAAATGGAGCAAAAAATCTATATTTTATATAGTCTGCCACTTACAATATTCACTTATTTTTCACCAGAAACGTTGTTGTCTCTGTCACGATTCAATCTGCAGCACACTCCCCACACGCTGTATAATACCTAGTTAAAGCCAGCAGGGTGTGAAATGGTATTTGGAAATAAATGAAACTGACTATGAAACAGTGGAGTTGGGAGATATTGCCATGTCAAGATGACAGACAAGTCCTGGAATGGAGCAAAAAAGTTATTATCCCAAGGAAGAGCAAGGCTGGATTAAATATAACCCATGATGCCTCACGCTGCTCTACCTTCATCCTCGCCAAAAACCGGAGAGAGAATATAGACAACAGGCAACAATCTCAGCGGCAGCGAGCGCTCCTGCTGATTTTCATTTGAACAATCAATAGTATTTCATGCTGCTGTGCCAATAAGTGTTATTGCAAAGTGTTTGGATATTGATGCTCCATATAGAGTGTTTTGAAGGAGCTTTAGAGGAACACAGTCCCTCGGGGCTCCTCCTGGCCTGATTTACAGCTGAACTGATGAGTCACAGAGGACATGCTGGGCATTGAAATAGCGACAAGTATGTTGTCAGCCTTATTAATTTTTAAGGTAGTGTTGTCCTGTGGTTTGCAGAGGACATGATGATATACGATGTACAAGGGATCGCAGAGGTTAGGGCCTAATTGTTAAAAGGTTGAATGCGGTGAAGGTGTAAGATATGTGGTGAGGTTGTTCATCAACCTCTGGGCTGACTGACAAACCTGACAACTAGGAGGTGAGTTTTACAGTCTGGATTGAAAGTTTGAGGTGCACTTTGCTCAAAATGCATTTCTAAAAATGTACACTTGTATAAAACATCTCTGGTGTTGGAGTCACGTAGTCAAAAATATCTTTTATGTGTATCCAAAATTATCCCCTACAGAAATGAGATTGCTGCGAATGCTAAAAATAGCACCTGTACACCCTGCCCTCTGCCTGTTCAGCCTTCTCCACAGAGGCCAACCCTTGTATTTTGACAACCAGTTCACATTACATCATGCAATATCTGACATAGTTATTTTCATTTTTTTTTAAAAGGTGCACATTTTCACCATTGCCAATGTCAATTTAACAGAATGACACTGTAAAGGTGGGTTTTGTATTATTTCCTCTGTTGCACACATGACTAATCCGCGATAGAAAAATCTGCAGGTTAGGGCTAAATTGCCACATTGTTTGCTTAGTGATTAAAAAGTGAAATCTTGGACCACAGTCCAGCTGCACGAGCTCCTGTATTAGTAGCTGCTGCCCTCTGCTGGTGTATCAAGTGACTCTCCAAAAGGAAGACATTTTTGTTTTCTCTCACTACTGTATGTTGCTTTTGTTTTATGTTCACTGTCATTTGCATGTTTGATCAAATATTAAGCTGGTTTAAAGAATTATGAAGCTGTAAGCAACAGTAGGGAGGAACCCAGAGAAGGTGGTTTCACATTAGACAATGACACGGCATCAGAGCTGTTTACTGAAAGGAATCATTACTATTAGTGAATGATATGCAACATTAATGTAGGCAATTCCCAGAGCACATTAATTTTTGATTTCCTTGTCTTATACCAAACAGTTCATTCATGAACACAGCTGATAATAACTGCATCTGCTAAAACACGTAGTCAGAAGGCCTGGGTCGCTACCGATTTACTGAATGGATTCAATCCGATTTGATTTTGATTCATTTGGAGATATTTCAGTTTCAGTACTAATTTTGCTTGGCTATGAAAGATCAAAAAACCAAAAGGGGTTCTCACCTCAAATGGTCTCACAGAACTAATTCTGACATAATTTCACTTTAACAAGGTAAAACAAAAGACTAGGTCAAAACCTTTGACATGGCTTGTCCTTTATGGTCAGTGTGTGAAACAGACAACTTTGATTCAAATTCAGTTTTAAACGACTGACATCATTGCATCGCATTTCCATTCTGTCGGGTGTCAGCCAGTTACTTTATCTGTTTGTTTCTATATGACTCTCTGTGCTAACATAGACAGTATTTTAATGAAGCCCCATTTCCCAATAATGCTGTTCTCATTTACACATTTTTCTGTTTATGTTATCAGGAAAACATTGAAATGACAGAAACGTGGCCCATTAAAACTACATGTTGTTTTCCAAGCCATTTCCAAGCTGCTGCTCTGCACTGCTAAAATCCTGATTCTATAACCATAACGAGGTCTGACCAAATCACCAAACACAAATTAAAGACAATGACTGTGCAAAATGGCCACCCAGAGAGGACGTAACAGACACAACACTTTCTTTACTTTTTCTCGGACACGGTTAACAACCTTGATCACATTGTAACTCTCCTCTAAGCAGCCACTGTTTGTCCAGAAAGTTTGTAGATCTGTCACTAGGAATACGATACAAATTACTTTATTAATCCCCAAAGGGAAATTCATTTGTCTATCAGCTCATCACCATTTGCAGAAGAATCAAAAAAGCCTGATGGCTAAAGGTACAAAGGATCTTCTATATTTCTCCATCCTGCGGCAAAGAGAGAGGAGCTGTCCACCATCGCTGGAGTGCCATGAAGTGGATGATCTGAGCCGTCTAGAATGGCCTCCACCATCTCTCCACCACATCCCTCAGTGAATCCATCAGGGAAACATGACTGAAGTCTCCCGATATCATTAACAGTGCCTCAGGATGTTTAGTCTGTATCCTAGCAACAACTTAATGGAGAGCTTCACATGCAACTTCAGCAGTTGATGCGATGTACACAAGTATTGTTATGATTTGAAAAAATGTGTACTTTCTGAGTCTTCACCAATATCTCCAGCTCTTCATCACTCTTGCTGGGCAGAGAGTTGATATTTCCCATGATGACTGATGACAGACAAGACCGATAGTACATCTCCACTTCCAAGCCTTCATCTTTAGCACAGCAACCATTAAAACACCCCTTCATCTCAGCTGGAACAGGAACAGGGTTGCATCCTCCAGATCTGCTCCGTTTTCAATGAAAAAAGCTCCTAAGAATCTCCTCTCCCCACAGAAGTATCCACCAGAAGATGACAAAATACCACAAAAACACAACAAAAATAAAGCAAAGGTTGAGTAAAAAAATCAAAACTACCAGACTTTGCTGCTACCAGTTGAAGCGCATGTTCTGACTAGACTAGAAGGTCTTTTGACAAAAACAACATCAAAAAAAGTTCAAATCAGGCAACAAAAGCAGTAATCTGACAACACTGCAGGCTACAGAAACCCCAACAGGACAACTCTGACTCAGTGGTGCAGCATCCGACTGGAGGCGGAGCTACAATCACTCAACTCTGTCACTCAGTCAGTCATGGACATCCCCAGCTACAAAATGTATAACTTCACCAGTTCGTCCTGTCTGTTGCATGTTGGGTGTGTGCCAGCCTGCCAAGTCTGTGGGTTGCCGAGTGGAAATTAAAAGACATGTCCCGTACTGAGCTGATACTGGACCTGTTTTTGTGCTGAATTTTTAAGTCTCAATTCACCGAAATGAATCTATGGGGAACAGATTAGCTACAACAGCGAGAGTTAGCATGTTAAGTTCACTGGCTAACAAAACAGAGAGTACGCTTCTCTAGGTCGTAACTCGCAGATAATATCCAGCCCGGTAACAGAGGGAGATGAGCCGTTTGTCAGAAACCAACTGGTTTCTGAGTTTACAGTGTTTGTAAAGCGGCGCTACGCAACATTAGCTCAGAGAGCTCACCCACTCTTTCAGTAACCGTGACAACCAAAATCAAATTTACCTGCATCGTGACAACCCTCAGGTCAAAAAAAAAAACAAAAACAAAAAGGGGTTTCCTCTAACTCCACCGGACTGTCTGGCAACTTCTTGGTCCGTCGTTCCCGTGGATGTATAAGGTTGTTCCGCACACACTCATTTTTTAACGTAACCGCCAGGGGACTCTGAGTTTCCGTTTCCGTTTGTTGTAAAAAAAAACCCCAAAAACTTCTTAATTAATTCTTCCTTAATTTCTTCTTCCATTTCTGCAGGAAAGTTAATGGAGAGTGGGCTTAAAATTAAATAAAAAATAATAACAGAAAAGAAAATTAGCCAAAAGAAACTTTCTGCAGTCTGACAAACACAACTGTCTTTTTTAATAAAACACTTGAAATAGGCCCAAGAAATATTCATCCAGCCAGCTTCACAATTTTAATTGCGTTGTGAGAAAAATAATAATAAAAAAAGATTATAATGAGCTTTTCTAAGATTTGGAGCAACTTTGGGATAACATGCCTGTGTCTTGAAAAGACTGTATTGACTGTCCACTATTACTCTTTTTGTTTTATTAATGTATTTTTGAGCTAAATTTATGACGTTTAATTTGACTATAGCTCTGCTTTTTGTTATGATGCAGAGTTGAAAGATAAACATCAACTGTATTTCTTATAATTGGCACATTGGTCCAAATAGCTAGCAGTTGACAGTAATGGGGAAAATAGAAACCTGATCCAGAGACAGAATTGTTCTCTTCATCCGGGATGGAAAAATATTCATTTTTGTTCTGCAGCAGCATCCCCATTTTCTAACCCCCCCAAACGACCCAGTGATTTTTGCACAGTCCCTTTCTAATAGTTCCTCTGCTTTAAATATGACATATCTGTGTCCAGGACAAACATGAAATAGCCTACTTGTGTCCAGTTTGATAGGCTGTGATGCAGGGAGAGAAAGAGTCCAGCAGTTTAGGCTACCTTTCTTTCCCCATAATTCCTGTATTTGTATTTGACAGATATATGCAAATAAACAAGATTGGACTAGAAGAACAAGGACAAGTCAGAGAAAGTCAACAGATGTCACTTTGATGTTGTTCTCAAACGTGAGAATTGTTGACCCAGAACACAACCTGAATCTGTAATGAGGTTTCCTAACGTATTTCGCCATATTATGGAAACTGTTAATGGCAGACTAGAACTAATCTAAACAATATATTTGGGAACTGTGGCATGGTTAAGACCTGATTTGGTCTTTATATATAAACTTAGTGGCACCATTTTACAATCCAAATGACTGATTTCAAGCAAACTCAATGAACTTTCCTAACATTTCCCATTGCTTTCAGATACACTTTGCGAGTGGATGTGAAGGAAACAGAACTGCTTCCCTCTGATTGGACCATCAATGTCCACTCAAAATCAGGTGCAATATAGTTTCAACAATTCTATTTGTAACTTCAGTGTCCCACACTGCGTGTTACACACACTTTTCTGCTGTATGACCCATGTCTTCTGTCACTGTGTCTTTGTGTTACTTAATCTGTGATATTATGTGTTGTGAGTGAAGGAAACCCAGATCTCTCAGAGGTTTTGGACTTACATCCACAGTGAGCCTTCATCCTCTGCTCTGTAGCTCTGAGTCCATCAGGTGGTGCTGTGCACTCAGTGAGCTGGACAACTAAACACAAAAACAAAGGAGAGCATTTCCTAGGATAATCATTTTATAATGTAATATATTTTTCCTATAGATTACAGTTGCAAGTTTGTTTAAAAATGATGTGAGTAAACCGCTGTCTCTGTTGTCTGAGCTATAAAAAGAAGCCTGAAGCTGTTCAATTAAGGAGCAAATATCCTAAGCACATTGGAAAAGATGTACTTAGTGAATATCAAAGGAAGAGAGTCTCAACATTTATTCATGAATAGAAGAGTCTGTTAATATTGAAATAGTTTTTTGTTACTAAATTCACTCGGCACACATCATTTTCACTGATTTGAATCCAGAGCATCACATTGCTTGGGGGCTGCAGGCTGATAAGATGCATGTTTGCAGACATGGTGTATTTCTGCCTCTAATGACAACACAGAGATACACTGCAGTGACATTCGTGGCAGAGCCTGCTGCGGGGCTTTGGTGGGGACATGCTCTGTCTTTAGAAGCATCTTCAAAGAAGTGTCCAGCTGTTTCCACAGTCCCAGCTGCTGCAGCTGTATTTTTGCCCCCATGAAGTCTTCGTGAGAATCGTGAACCATTGTGAGAACAGACTAGCCATGAGGCTAGTGTCCACAGTGACACAACAGTGAGCAACAGTAATCAAACTTGAGGGGGTTTTACTTTCAGCAAGACTTGGCAAAATTTGGGATATTAGGATACAGGGATTTTCTAACCACCATTTAATTCATTAGTTTTGAGAAGGCTGCAGTCACAGTTCTCCTCTTTAGGCTGTGCACTTCTTATTGTGACGGTTTGTGACACGTATGAACACCATCAGCATCCCTGCCTGAGATTAAGTACAACAGCAGACCTGCTTATTCGTGCTCCCCTACAGTGCTTCTCTTTCTTACCTCAAAAGGTCAATCCCATTTTAATGCCACAGGATATGAAGGTTGCTTAAGCAATGAGATCAAAGGTGACATCTTCTTGTCTACAGTCATGTCATGTTGCTTTTCTTTAACTGTCACGGTATACATTAGGGTCTGGCTCTTCTCGGAGCTTTAGGTCTCGTTTGTGTCACGCTCCTCTCCAGCTGATATAGTCAAACTCTTGGAAAAATTAAACATGCAATTGGCACTGCCCTGTCATAAAATGAACAGCTTTGCTGTACCTGTAGCAACACCCCTACTGGAGCTAAGGAAACTTTTAGTTTCTTTTCCTACGTGTTTCCAATTTCTAAATGTAAAGAGTAAAACTAGTAAAAAAAAAATCCATTGTTTAGTTTTCTTGATTATCCAGTTGGGTGTGTCATTGGGATTTTTTTAATTTTAATACGCACAAATATCATTTTGGTAACCTGTGAAAAGACAAAGCTCTGTGGACCCCCTGAGATCTCTGACATCCCCCTCCCAGACCCCAGGATGGGAACCAATACCCTAGAGGGAAGGTGAATTAATGAAGTTATGTCATTCTTTTGAATTTTGGAACAACAGGCCGAAATTCACGGGGCTTACTTGTTATAGCTGGACAAGCCAGCAGTATGAATGTGATTGATTTGTGTTCTTTCTATTATATTGAATCCAAGGGAAACAATACCCCCAGCCACATTTCCAGCTGTCAGGGTGTGGGAATAATAGGTTGAAATTCATAGGGCTACTTGATATTGGTGAGACAAGTCAGCAATGTGAACTTCACTGATTTTTGTGTCATACTCAGCATAGGGGGGACAATATCAATAAGCGCCTTGTCTTTGAAAATGACTCCTGAGAGACAACTGAAATATGCTGGGAGTGACTGTTTCTTTCCCCCATAAAAAAAAAATATTTCACTTGCTTTTTTGGGGCATTGCTTTTAAAGATGTAAAAGAAAAATCTGACAAAAATGATCACGGGAAAAAAATCAACTTGCCTTTCAGGGTTTCTGTACTTCCTTTAGTTGCTGCTCTGTCTTACAGGACACATAGGCCTACTCAAGGGCTGTATTCTGGGCTGTACCCACCTGTACTTTTAAACTACATGATACTGCTGCTACACATTTACACACACACACACACACACTTATTTTACTGTCAGATTAGAAGGTTTACATAAATAACGTGAAATACAACATTTGATAAAGATTAAACCACTGGATTAACCTACCTACTGTGAGCTGGTCCAGTTGCCTTTGTACAGCTGTAAAGACACAAAATGGATGTGAGTGGGAATTTCACAGACACTGTGCCTAGCTGCAATTGATTCAACAGTATTAATGATGTCATTTATCTGTATCTTTATCCATTTCCTGCAACTAGTGCTTTCACTTTTAATAATCTAAAACTGAGCTGATGATACCTCTGTGCTTTTAGTTAGCTAGGATTAGTATTTCTACTGTAAAGGATCTGAGTCGCCTACCACCCAGTGCAAGGCAATTATATAAGACCAATGAACTGTGGTGATTACAAAGCATCTATGTCTTGCAAACACACTCCTCAACCATCAATCAATAAATAATAAATCGTCCTGACTTAAGACAGAGAAGGGGAAAGAAGTTAATGGCAGTAATAAAAACAACCTGCAGTAATATGGGTTGTTTAAAGGGCCGTCATTATGGACACATTTCACACATCATTTTCTCACGTGGGCATCCGATGCAAAACCAGAATGAACCAACACCAGAGGATTTCTCTTGGTAGTATTACATAATCTCTCCCATTAAAACCAGTAAGCCGTGCAGTAACTCATTTTCACCACGCGGTGGCGTCTTGGACCCACCTGGTGGTTCCGTGCGGAGGCAGAGGATGTAGTACATTTTGTTCCACAGGGTCGAGCCCGTCTCAAACAATGAAGCACGTTTAGGTTCACAAACGGCTCTCAGTCTCCATCTGAAACACGCTCACACTGTTAATCCTCAAACTACGAGGACAGTGATAAAGAAGATGCACACGCGGGAGCGTACAAACACACACACGCGCGCACACGCGCACAATCTCACGCGCGCGTGCACGGCGAAGGGTCACGCATTTTGACACGCGGCTGAGTCCCTGCTAGAGGGCGTTGCGGCTCCGTTTGCAGGCTGTCCAATGACCGGCCTGCATGTGCCTTCCATCACCTTGGAGTAAACCACACTACCGACTCTCCGACCAATCAAAGACGTGACTTCCCAGTTCCTGCTCTTATAAATGTGGGCAGACCCGGAGCGTCGGTACCGGAGAATGAGAGAGACACTAGCGAGACATCACACAACAAGACACTGGACCTGTCCGTCCTTTAGTTTTTATTTCAATTTCCTCGTCTATCCAGGTAATTGACTTGTTTTCTTGATGCCTCTTTGGCTCGTTGTAGACGGAGCTGGAGATCAACTTGTTCCAGACCTTTTTTCTTTTCTTTTTATTGTTAGTCACTTTTGACAGTGGGTTCTTAATTTATTTCATTCAGTGGGTCTGACTCGTGGTTTAGTCTGTTTGACTGTTTTTCTGTGTTCAGTTTGGGCTCTCAGGTGTAGGTGGGTGAAGTCTTACAAAGAGGAAGCGTATGATGTAATGTTACCTAACTCTGGTTGTAGCCATGACTGCAATAACAAGTCTACTGCCAACGTGGTGGGAAGTAGAGATGTTTTTTTGTGGTATAGCTTTTGTTGTTTGTTTGTTTGTTTGTCTGTCTTTTCTTGAGTGTCTCAGGTTGCATGTTTATTGTAGGGGTGGGGGTGGGGGCTGCCGTGTTTTTCCATGAGCCAGTGTCTGTGAGCTGGCATGTCTCGTTAAATTCAGTGAAGTGCTCGTGCACAGGATGTGCAAAGAGGCTTTTCTCTTTGTTTTCAAAGTGGAAGAGGAGGAAAAGCCTAGAAATGTATCGCCTTTTACATCCTCAACGTGTTTGTTGAAGCCCTTCTCCTTTCTGGAAGAAGAGACAATGGGGGTGTTTTTTGTTTTTTGCGCCCCCGAACCTCGTTACGCAACATGTGATCAAGAGCGCGACGCGATCTGACGCCTGCTCCTCTCTTCTCCTTCTCCTCCTCAGGTGTGTTATAGTAGGAAATAAGATGGCTACGTCGGCCAGCTCCAGCTTGAGTAAAGCTGTCAAGCAGCAGTACATGGAGCTCCCTCAGGGGGATAAAGTCCAAGCCATGTACATTTGGATTGATGGAACTGGAGAGGGGCTCCGATGCAAAACCAGGACCCTGGACTTCGAGCCCAAAAGCATCGAAGGTAAGCAACCACAGCTTTCCCCAAAGCGTGTCAACTAATGATCAAAGATTATAATGCATTGTAATATAACTGCTGCCACCTCCTCTTGCAGATCTGCCTGAGTGGAACTTCGATGGCTCCAGTACTTACCAGTCTGAAGGCTCAAACAGCGACATGTATCTGATTCCTTCTGCCATCTTCCGTGATCCATTCCGCAAAGACCCCAACAAGCTGGTCCTGTGTGAAGTACTGAAATACAACCGCAAACCTGCAGGTAACCAAAAGCTCAGGTCTTGTTGAATATGTATTGGGGATAATCTGCAATAAAACGGTGTCTGTTGTTGAATAACTTGGGCTGGTATAAGTGCACAAATACTGTAACTTAACACTGTTTGAGATGGCGTTTACTGCAGAACAGTGACACACTCCCAAACAGGTGTGCTCACATCCCCATAATCAAACACACATGCACTCATTAATGTCTGCATGCACCCATTCATTCTCATGTGCATGCACAGTGATGCATGGTTACGTTGAGGCTGCGGTTTGTAGATGTTGAAACAACTGAATCAGTGATGTCGTCTGAAATCAAGCAAAATGGTTGCAGATTATGACAAAATGACTGGATGATAATAATTTTTTAAATTTCAATGGCAGTATTGCACAAAGTGGCCCAAGGGGACATTTCACACAAAATACGTGGGGAGTTAATTTGAAATTTGTTAAGTTGGCATCGCTATTTTGGACAGTTTTTAAGAACGATCATGGGTTACTATGTGACTGCACTAATGCTGGTCTTCTGATCTGATTTTTTTTTTTTTCTCTCTCTCTCTCTGCAGAAACCAACCTTCGACTGACATGCAAGAAGGTGATGGACATGGTGGAGGAGCAGCATCCTTGGTTTGGCATGGAGCAGGAGTACACCATTCTGGGCACAGATGGACACCCTTTTGGCTGGCCATCTAACGGTTTCCCTGGACCACAGGGTAAGCAGGTCATTTAAAGTTCACATATGATTGCATTCCCTTAATGGGAACGTGGCTTATTATCTGGGTGGCTAACATTTTTCTTATTTACAGGTCCATACTATTGCGGTGTGGGAGCTGACAAAGCCTACGGCAGAGACATAGTGGAGGCCCATTACAGAGCTTGTCTCTATGCTGGAGTCCAGATTTGTGGTACAAATGCAGAAGTGATGCCTGCTCAGGTAATGACCATAAAAGCCTATTATATCTGGGCTATGCATATGTTTTAGTTTCAAAAGTCATGAAAAAGTAACTTATAATGAACTTGTGTACTTTGTGTGTTTTCAGTGGGAGTTCCAGGTTGGACCATGTGAAGGGATCAATATGGGTGATCATCTCTGGGCGGCACGTTTCATTCTGCATCGTGTCTGTGAAGATTTTGGCGTTGTTGCCTCATTTGACCCCAAGCCAATCCCTGGTAACTGGAACGGTGCTGGCTGCCATACAAACTTCAGCACAAAGGAGATGAGGGAAGACGGTGGATTAAAGTGAGTGGAAGTTTTTTGAGGGGAGGGCTTGACAGCTCTGCGTGTGTGTATATTATATATATGAATTGTGTTAACATCTCTTGTGATTTCTGCTTTCAGAGCTATTGAAGAATCCATTGAGAAACTTGCAAAGAGGCACCGCTATCACATTCGTGCCTACGATCCCAAAGGGGGGCTTGACAACGCCCGCCGTCTCACTGGCCACCATGAAACCTCAAACATCGATGAATTCTCTGCAGGTGTGGCCAACCGCGGGGCCAGCATCCGCATTCCCCGTAATGTTGGCCAGGAGAAGAAAGGCTACTTTGAGGATCGCCGCCCATCAGCCAACTGCGACCCGTATGCTGTGATCGAGGCCCTGGTCCGTACCTGTTTGCTGAGCGAGGAGGGAGACGAACCTGCGGATTACTAAATCTACAACTTGTGGACTGACTCACTGCCCTCCTGACTTTATCTTTTCTTTAAACTAGTACTGTATTTTTTTTTTTTAATTATTTCTTTCTCTCTCTCTCTCCCACTGAGATGATTTTTAACCTGCATTTTAATGGCTTAAAGTTGGCTGGTCAACTTAAAACATGACAAGGTGATGAGATCCTTGGTAGTTTGAGCTTGTAATGGCAGGGTATGTCTATCCCCTCTGCTTTTGAAGGGATTGGCTTTTGTAACACTGTTTTATAGCCCATGTCATCTTTCCCTATTTTGTCTGTAACTAAAAGAACTAAAGCACATGGACACTGAAGAGTAGAGCTGCTAAGGCTGGACAGCATGTCTAACTTAATAAATCTGACTAGTTCATGTACTGTTAATATATGTTGACCTGCCTTTTCAACTATCCAGTCGTATCCAGTCGTTACTAATTCTTTGATTTTATGAAGTGTCTATTTTTAAATGGCAACATTTGCTGTCGTCAGATTTTGACACACTGGGTCAACTTGTATGGTACACTTTGTAGATGTCTATACCCAGACGTATGTTGTTCAAATGTGGATCTGTCCATAATGCCATTTGTAGATTTCCTCAAGGAGTTTTATCCTTTTGTTAACTGCGATATTGTAATGCACCTGATTTGGTAAAACATCAAGTTTACTGAACCTGGTGTTTTTTATTGATACATTTTAAACTTTTATTTTTATCACAACATGGCTGTATGACTCGTGACTTTAAAAAAAGAAAAAAAAAAAAAAAGAAGAAAAATTAAAGGAATAGTTCAACATTTCTGGAAATAAGCGGTTTTGCTGTCTTGCCAAGAGTTGGAGGTGAAACTTCATGCCACTCTCACCCCTGTGTGATTCAGCTAGCACTAAGTTATCTTGGGGGAAAAAGAGTGGCAAAGCAGGAACCTCAAGCCTGGATCTGTCCGAAGGCCTGTAAAGCTTACTAAAGCGTTGGAAGATTAGCTTTTTGTTACCTCTGAGCAAGGCTTTTTGTAGGTAACCAGCTGCTTGCCTTATTTCAGCCTTATTTCAAATGGACAGACGAGCAGTGCTGGTCTAACTCTTAGCAGTAAGTCAAAAAAGCTTATTTCTCAAAATGTTTAACCATGCAACCAGATGGGACTATACTTTGCCTCTCCATCTGCAAAGTGAAAACATAAGCTGTTGTTGGTTTAGCTCGGTATAAACCGGATGCTACAAAAAACACAACACTCCTGTGATAACAGAGCAGACATCCCATAAAACTCTGGTGCTAAGGTCATCCTGTGGACACTAAAAAGAACACAGCTGCATCTCCAAGTTGTTGCTCGCCTGCAGTCTTAAAATATCTTGCATTTAAAAACCAGTTTAAACAGCTGGGAACACAGCGAGCAGTAAACAGAGAAAATAAAACAAAGTGTTCCTAAAGGTAACTCTAGTAAAAGCTCTCTGGCTGCGCTTTGTTGTGCCAAAGGTTCTGATGTTTCAGTCTGGCTGATATCTTGGCTGGAGCTCAACAGCGGCTTTGTGCTAGTCGGTGTTTTTTAGGACCGTGTGGGAAGTAACTGGAAACTCATGTACTCACGAGACAGTTATTAGACTCCTTCACTGTTACAGCCTGGGGTTAGGATTCCCAGAAATGCTGTGTCACAAACAACTACGTAGCGCAACTGACAGACTATAACTGCGCACCCTACTTGTTTGCCCTATTGATCTTGTGTCCCTTAAATAATGCCAATCACTTTTATTATGGTGCTACCTTCCCAAGACACTTTCTCATCTTTGTCTTTGTTTCTCTGTACATCTGTTTTTTTCCGGTACATCTTGATAATTCAGTTGTATGTCTCACGCATCAATCCTATCTGATCAGTGTATAGTTACAGCTGGAAGGTCAGTCTATTTAAGCAGGATCGATTTATCTTTTTTATGCAAATATAGGTGAAGTGTAGCTTTAAAGATGTCATAAATATTTCTGCATATGTTTGTGACTAGTGAAGAACATACCTGCTGAATCAGCAGTATTGAAGACAAAGTTTTCTGTAGTAAAGAAGTGAGAACTTCACATGTAGACAACATGAAAAAGTGAAGGAACTCTTTGTTACCGTCACAACAGGAAACGTCTCAACCGCACATCTCAAAAAGAACACAACGTCTTCGTGTCACGGGACGTAAACATTTACTTCTGGTATCTGCTCTCTACTTGGGGGGAAGGGCCACAACAAAGTTTGCTTTGAGACCTTTCCCCTACATCCCAGCTGCCCTCACAACAGCACATGAGTTTGCTCTCTGATTGGCTTTGTCAGGAACAAGTTGACCAATGGTAAAAACTGAGGGCAGGTTCAATCCTGTTTCAGAGGATTTTGCTTGGCCTGAAGCCAACACATGTACTCAAATTTTGTTATGGTTGGTTTTTTCCCCTCAGTCTGAAACCTCTCTGCCCCTGAAACGTTTTTCTTTTTTTCCTTTTTTTTTTTGTGCATGCCGTTGCAAGTTTCTGAGAGTTAATGTGACAGGTAAAAACTTGGGTCATAGTGTACAAAGTCTAGAAACAGAAAAAGCTGAACCTGCGCATTGAGGCAACAAGGATTTAATACTTTATATGGAGCAAACATGATTTCCAAGTAATTAATAGCTACAAAGAGAATAATGTGGCAGAAAAATATTTCTATTTTTGTCGTTGTATTGCTGTGCAGAACTGCAGAAAAACAGTGGAGGAAGGGGGGGGGGGGGGGTTTAAATC
>OMNW01007405.1:3914-29053 GCA_900303245.1 Selene dorsalis | reverse complement strand
CACTCCTGTCTCAATGACGCAAACCTAAACTCAAAACACCATCCACTGTCTGACACATGGAGACATATAGGGGAACTTAACTGACCCACATACTGCACTACAGGCCATTTTTCTCAGCAAAACTTCATACATTCCCAAAGGCAAACAGAGACTTTTCCCCACCCAACCCACTCGTACCATCTGTTCCAATATTTATTTTATATCCTTTAGACACATGGGTAGTCAGAACATATATAAAGCCATATATTTGCCACAAAACTGTATGGTCCAGCTCTTCAGTGGACGTCCACTTCCTCATAGTCAACATCCCAGGAAGATTAGCTTTTCTTATACAGCACAGCAGCTAAAGGGGGGACATAACAACATGAACTGAATCACTCTTACTTAACACTTGAAATTTGTGATGCCATCTCTGTGGGGAGTTTACCACCTCGCCACACTGTGTGAAAGCCACTTAATGACATTCACCATCTAAAACTCTCCCACTTCCTCCTCGCCTTGAGGCTCAATTAAGAACGAGGGGGTTCGATTTGCATGCAGAATCCAAACCACCTTCTGCCTGGGAAGCTCAAACGATGCGGGAGACACTGGACAAAGGATGAAGAGGGATGCTGCCCTGTTGCTATGACAACCACCGGAATGTACAGGCTGGATCATGGTGGTTCTTGTATGGAGCGGGAGAGAGAGAGAGAGAAAAAAAACATCTATGTTATGTAAGGAAGGGAAAAAAAAACATGAAATGGGGTCTCATAAATGGAGCTGCACAATCGCCTCCCGGCCAAACACAACTTTAAGATGCCAGTCAGTTAGCATGCACTCACACTATGGCATCAGGAGATGCAAATCCACACCAATTACAATTTCTACACTACACTGTGACTATGACTGACATTCTGGTAATCTAACATATAACAACACATGGAGGTGCAAAGAAAACAGCACTGAGCATCCATCTTTTGTAAATGGTATGGATTTGCTGTCAGAGCATGTGCATGATTGTCCTCACTTGGGCTGTGTTGTTGTGTAACACATCATACTAGTTCAAACCAGTACTAGCTCATCTTACCACAATGTGCAAGAGAAAAAAGGGAACTGCATTAAAGCCATGACTTAGAAAGGATGACAGAATGATGAAATGTGCAAAACAGCTTGGGAAGAAAAAGTGTAGCTTGTTTTTTTGTGCATATAGATGGA
Source organism: Selene dorsalis (assembly GCA_900303245.1). Taxonomy (NCBI): domain Eukaryota; kingdom Metazoa; phylum Chordata; class Actinopteri; order Carangiformes; family Carangidae; genus Selene; species Selene dorsalis. The sequence continues at coordinate 27,859 of OMNW01007405.1, read as the reverse complement.
AAGATGGAAAGGAAATGTCTCTGGAGGACAACATTGTCTCAGGGCTGATTTCTTGGCAAGAAAGCATGTATAATCCATCTAAAGAGAAATGAAACAGCAGGATGGGTTTTGTAATATCTGAAAGGATTTTTATGTAAAGATAACAGCAACAACGTGTTTATGTCAATGTGGATTCGTCATTAGATAAATCAAATGTTCTGATAATAGGTTCAACATTTCTTGCAGATCCTTCTCCCACACATGCATACAATATTCGCTCTCACATGCATTTCCACAAATAACCACACGTGTTAAATCAGCCCTGTTTGTCTGCAGAGGCTCTGCTGCCTGTTTACATCCACGGTCGCACATTCACACAGCTTGGTATTTTCACAGAGACAGATGCTGTACACTTACTAGAAGCATCCTGACTGGCTGAGCGCTCTGGTGTGATTGGGCTGTTGCTAGAGCAGATTCAGCCACTCAAGCCTACCTGCTCCCTGATTGGTCACGTCATTATGTATGACACAGTGACACAGTTTTGCCGGTGCTGCTGCGGCACAGACGCAGTTCATCTGCCCTAAAAGAAAATAAAAGTATAAAAGGAAACATTGATTCAGAGCATGATATCAGTTTACACTCTGCTTTAGTAAGTAATAACGCTGCAAATGTGGAATAAACACACACTTGTTCAGTTTGTATTATCCAAAGTAATTTCCAGAGTTAAATCATTAATGATTACAATCCTTCGGCTATAAAAGGTTGTGCACATTCTTCACTATGTTCTTGACCTACTTGGATTGCTGCACATTGTGTGAACGTAAATTCCTTGCACTTGAGCAAATGTTGCTTTTCTACCACCCAGCAATGCTTAAAAATGCTCCTTTGTTTCAAATTGTTGCTTTACGTTTATGCGTTCATGTGCTACACTTCTGTGAGATAAAGCAAGAAGGGAATTATTAGTTAACTAAATGTAGCTTAGGTGCTTAAGTTCACAAACTGTTCCTGCTCCAAACAATTGCTCACTGTGCGAACTTGTTTCATTAAAGTTCAAACAGTCCACACCTTCATGATCCCAGTACTTGGCCAGATGCCAGTACTTTTCCGACTCAAGAAGTGCACCCCTCCTCCGAAAGCCTCCTGCTGATTTATCTATGGGGGTTGTCCGTTCTTTAACACGTCAAACAATGGCTGACCGCACACCCCCACAGGACCACTTTTTGTCTAAAGTCAGAGACGCAAAAACTCCAGTGTTTTCACAGACATTTTAAGATAATGACAAAAGCTTTTGCAAGTACCTTTAGTTCTCATGATTGTCCAGTTACACTGCGTCATGCCATCGTTAGAAACAGACTTGAGTGAAACTTTGTTTCGTAATGTGGAGAACTCACAGCCACCACAGAAGAGGCAGCATAAACATAAAAAAAACAAAGTGAGGAAACGGTCAACCAGAGTTCAGAGGGACTCACAGCTAAACTAAAATATGCAAACTATAAGAAACCCACTATGAATAACAGATTTCACAGATATACAAAGATATTAGTTCTGGAAGAAAATATTTTTTGGTGTAGTGAAGAGAGCAAAACCCTACACCTATGAGTGTCTGTAACTCCACACCCCACTGGTTTGCCCTATTGATCTTGTGTCCCTTAAACAATGTCATTCACTTGTATTATGGTGCTACCTTCCCCAACACACCTTCTCATCTGTCTTTGTTTCTCTGTACATCTGTTTTGTCCTGTACCTCTTGATAATTCAGTTGTATGTTTCATGTTAATTCAATCCTGTCTGACAATCAGACCTTGAGATGCAACTACCTTTTGTCCCCATGTAACCCTATGTGACCCCCCCTCCTTCTACAACTGTATATCTGTCCCCCTGCCCTTCACTCTGGGTCAGTCTATTGCAATGGACTTGCTCTGTGACACGAGGCTCACTGTTTTCCGGATTACTAATAAACTCACCACACCACAGCAAACTCTGGAACTATGGACTTGAGTGGTTTTTCCTCAACATAGTTCATTTTTAAATATTTGCACTGAAGGAAGAAGTGTAGTATATGATGATGATCCCCCAGCATTTATCTGCAAGGACACAATACATTATACATATGTGAATTTCACCTAAAGATGGCATGTTAATGGTGTGTGACAGCTGCCTCTCACATGCAGCCGTTGTTGAGTTCAGCTCTGAACTCGCATGCTTGTTCGATGAAGTACGCAGGACCAAGGTTTCTTTCTCATTTTATAGAAAATTTATTTAAGTGGCATAAACAAAAGCAAACAGAAGTAAAGGAGATTGTTTACAGAGCTCCGGGACAAACTAGTTTCCCTGACAGCAACATACAGCTGTGTCAGTTCATGAAGTTTGGCAGCCTCTCTGTCCCTGACCCGGTTCTTTTATTCTGTTCAGAGGGAGTTATCAAATGTGGGTTGAATCTCTTTCTCGTTGGTCCACACTGCTGCCGATCTCATTGACTCCACCTCTTATTATCTGACCCCACGGCTCCACGGCTCCAGCTTCAGCCCTTGGCGCTTATCCTACACTTGTCACACACACACAAAAGAGACAACACCCTATCCTGCTCTATCTAACCATTTTTCTCCTCCTATGCACACTCTGTTCTGTCCAAGTCACATCACACGTCATTACTATTTCTATCTATTATTTAATCACCAAGCAGTTTATTGTCAATTAACACCTTTATTCTTACACCGTTTAACTGAGCCTGTTGGTTTAAAACACTTGCAACAGCGGCTTTGTGCTAGTTAAAACCAAACAGGTCAACGCTCCAGGTCAGCCACACCAGTGAATGGACACGATACGACAAACAAATGCTTAATGAACAACACCACCACAAAATGACTCAGTGACAGATTCCTGCACACCTGTCACAGCAACCTCAGCATTGGTCACCCATGTTCACTCCTACAATGAGTTAAAAGTTGAAAGACGTCAGACTGATAACTGAGTATTTGTGCTGTATTTGTATGATGTAAAAACCAATAACTATACAATTGTCAGATAAATAAACTGGAGTAAGAAATAAAATATTTAACTCGACTTAAATACAAACAACATCAAATGTACATAATGGACATAATAATCATGTACCTTTTACCAGAAGAGGAGACATTCCCTGAACTACAGAAGTATGAATGCCTTGCCTCATCAGGTACAACCGGTAGTGGATGGGTGAGGCAAAGTAGTCTAGAGCCACAGGGCCTATTGCGGGATAGTTTGGACATGCGTCACTTACAGCAGCCTAATAGAAATCTTAGTTTCCCACAGTCAAATCAAGTTTTCACTCTTACTTACATATGTTGGCATGGTAGCAATTGAACCACTGGGCTGGGTGAGGCAAAGTGCTCAATCAGGAACAAAGTAAAACTTTATCAAATGATCAGATGTCACGCCAAAAGGAACCGGTAAAATCTAGTTGTCTGTTTAGCAGAAGTGAACACGTGAAATCATTCCATAGAGAAACTTCTGTATTTGTCATGTACTGTTTTAGCCTGTTTATGTGTTACTATCTGATTTAATGTTATTTGAGTCAAGTTTTCTCTTCTTGCTATACAGTGACACTCTTTTTTTTTTTTGTCCATGGTCACTATACGTCAGCAACCAAATTTTTATATTTTTTTTTCCATGACCTTGACATTTGCTTTAGCACTCCCTTGTTTGTCTTTGACTCGGTACATAATCCTGCCTATCAGTACACACCGCTGTGTAATAAGAGCAATCATACCTGATATACCTGACTAATATGTTAAAAAAAAAAAAAGAACAAGGGAGTGTGGCTTCAGTGAAATATTGGACAAATTTGGACACAGAGGTCTGGGTGTGTATGTCACAAAAAAAACTGTGGATTTTTCACTTCCATTGTTCAAGATCACATGCTGACTCAGTATATCTGCTTTCTTATATTTTGTATTTCTCTATGCCTGCTCAGCCAGACACCTTCTTTCTCTTCCTGCTTGATGTCTTTGGCTTCCATCATCAGTAACTGAGTTCAGACGAGATGTGCAAATAATGTCATGAGTCTGCATATAAATTAATAATTTCTAAATAAACTGCTGATTTGTGATGTGCGGTGGTGAAAGAAGGCATGAGATCCTTTTCATAAGCTTTAACTACTGCACTGCATACACAGCTGATTACATGTCTGCAGAAAATTAAGACAGGCTTGAACTCGACATAAGGCAAATACACTGGGTAAAGTCCATTGCTGGTTACGGTTAACAGGGACATCCTAAGGTCCAGAGAATGACAGTGGGACAGAGAGTAAAAACACAACTGCTTTGTCTTTCTTTGTTCATCCACGTGGTTCTAGTCCTGACCAGCTAAGACAGGAGAAGCCTGTTATTTTCTCTATTGAACACCTCTGGCTATTGTTAACAGGAATCACAAAGGGAATGCTTATTCTTCCATGATTCATGACCTGTTTTGTTCCTCCCTATAAGCACAGACATAAACATAAAGTGATGTTAGGATGCTCACACATGTCTCTAGTCATGTAAGGCCTGACCATACTGGTGTGTGTTTAAGTCAGCTGATTAACGGCACTCAATACTGCAGGGACACAACGCAATGTCAAAATGTTTCTTCATCATTAAGAAATTAAATGTCATTATCCAGTGGGTCTGACCTGATACAACACATAGCACTGAGACAGAAAAGCAGGAATATTATGTACATTATATGAATTTAATCTTGACTCTGTTTGCTTTTGCTTGAAGCTGTGACAGACATCTGACGTGAACGTGTGATTTTAAAAAGATTAAATGTTCCTAATTACAAGCCACTGGCAAGGAGGAGCCGGTAAATGTCAGACTTTTCAAGGCTGTTGGAAAACTTTAAATATTCTTGTTTGGTCTAGTTTCTGTTTTATTTAGTTATGTAGTTTCCCTCTTTGCCTTCAGTTTGGCTTTGCTGATACACTGATTTTATGAGTCACTGATTTTTACACAGTGAAGAGCTTTTATTATTTTTAACTCTTTATGGTGGTGAAAGATGTATTCAGATCTGTATCTAAAGTAAAAAAGTAAACATGCAAGCGTGCTTTTTATTCAAAGTAAAAGTGAAATATTTTAACTTGAGTCATTTATATAAGGATTAGCAACATGAATGCAGAATATTAATGGGTGATAAAACTAGAATCAGTTTAATAATGAAACAATGATCCACAATATGTAGGTCATGCAAGCAGCAACTATACTATTTGATGGATTGCCATGAAATCAGATGCTCATGGTCCCCAGAGGATGACTGCTAATGAAATTTGTGGAGCTCCAAATGCTTGCCAAAAGTTTTAGTCAGGTCAGTTGTATACAGCCTTTAACTGTATACGACAGCCTTTTAACTTAAAAATAATTGTATTACTTACAGTAGACATGTGCAAACTATTCCGCAAAGAGCCGTGTGGCTGCAGGTTTTCGTTCCAACCAAGCATCAGCACACCAGACTGGACTCATTAAATCAGCTGATCTCAGTCTTTAGACACTTGATTGGTCAAACTGTGTGCTCTTGGTTGGTTGGAACAAAAACCTGCAGCCACAGGGCCCTTTGTGGGATAGTTTGGACATGCCTGACTTACAGCAACCTCGGCTGATAGAAACCTTCGTTTCCCACACCCAAATCAAGTTTCCCGTCTTACTTAAGTATGTTAGCATGGTAGCAATTAAACCGCAACAACAAACCTCATGTCAAAGTCTTAATTGCCAGCATGCAAGAATTGCTAACAAGCTACCATACTGACGTAAGTCAGGCAAACTTGGTTTAAACATTTTAATACCTGCTAAACACCAGTTTGCTTTTAGCTTTGAACATTTTAACATTTATTAGCTGCTAGCATTGCTACAGTTTTGTTTCAAAATGAATGGACCAGCTGTATTCTGTATATACAAGAGCTGCCAAATACAAGTAGTTCAGAAGAGAACTGACTAATATTTCCTTCAGTAATAAAGATGTATACAACGCTCTTTTGCAGAAGGACAGTGCCTTTTTGAGTGACTTGTAGCCTACATGTATTCCACCTAAGGCTATTCAAAGACACAGTCACGTTAAGCCTCGTTCGACATAATACAAAACCCAATGGCAGACAAAGTTTCTCATTCTTTCATTTGACAAACATAGAGCACAGCGCTTGAACCAATGTGACAGAGGACTGACAGGGTTTCTCCCCAGTTAGTCATGGTTGTATATTAGGACAGAAGTTCTGACTAATGCCATCCAGCTTGACAAGACTAATGAACACAGGTGATGTGAGGACAGCACATAAAAAACAAAGGCTCCAACCAAAGATAACCCTGTGGTGTAAACAGGCGATAGAAGGAAATCTGTAATGGTTAGATCACCACTGATTACAGGAATAAACTGAGATATTTTTCAAACATGTTCCACTTTGCACCTGCACTAAGTTATCGTCCTCCATGAGAAATGGTGACCTAAACAGGGATTACATAATCTCCAGGATGTATGGTCTGTGTGTGTGTGTACTACAACACATGAGCAGATTTTACACACATGATTAGGCATGTACAACACACTGACCCTCTGTGTAAAGCTGCTGTCTTTTGTACCCACTCACACAATTGTCTTGTCCTTTGCCATTCATGTTTGAATTATATATATATATGAAAAAAAAAACTCAATTGCTTTCATCAACAGAAAAAGACTAAAACACTCACATCCTGGTTATGATTAAATGATTATGCAACATTTCCATTGTGACGTCAACCTAAATAGTTCCTTAGTTACTGTCTGTATATATTTAACATTTCCTGTGTTTTGGGCTTTTGTGAATGTGATGTGTGTGTGTGTATCTATTGTAGTAACATTTCGGTCTATAACATGTACATTTACATTTGTATTTGCAGCCACATTTGCTTATTTGTATGTGTATTTTTGTGGGTTTTTAATTGAAAACAGGTGAAGTAGAAACAAATTTCCACTTTAATTTTTTCTGGTGTGTTTTCTGATTCATCTGTACTCATTTCCACTCAGAGTGTAGATTTTGTTGGTGTGGAAATATGTCACCGTCAGTCTCTAATCTTTGTCCTCATCCAGTGCTGATTCAAATCACAGAGACAGACGGGTTGCTGTTGTTGCATAATTGCCAACAGCATGTCAGGGTTTCACAGACAGACAAAAGCTCTACACACACAAACAGAGAGAGAGAGACATGCACACAAACATGGTGTCAGTGCCATCATGTAAGTGTCTATATCTACATAGTTACACAGTAGCGGCGTTACTAGTTTCATTACATTACATACATTTCTCAGTAGCGTGGCCGTAACGTCGCTGTTTTCTACGACTTAGAATGAAGTTGGTTTGATTTTTTTTTTTTTTTAAAAAGTAGCTTTGATGTAGTTAAGCTACTTTTGACATTTTATTGTAGTTTAGCTTATACATTTCTCTGGTAGGTAGCCTCAGTGTAGTGACGCTTCATTTTATGTAGAATAACTTGTAGTTTAGCTCAGTACATTTTCCAAGTAGCTTGGCCAACACTACATCTACATCTTTTGTTGGATTCCTGGAATCTGTATTTGTGTTTTTTTACTTGAAAATGAAAGTGTAAAGATGACAACAACCGCAGCAGATGAATGTGTGCTGAAGAACGCTTGAGGCCTCTTTCTTACTCAGAGATTTAAAAATGATTACACGAGAGCAGTGCCCTTTCCAACCCCCACACCCCTCTGAGCTCCAGTAAGATTAAAGGCTGATCATGTATCTGATGGTGCCACAGCAAGTTTCTTACTGCCATTAGTCTGTTGCAAGGGCCTAATCCTTGCAAATCCGTTATTTTCCTCAGTACATCCAACACACACACTAATGCCAGCCTTTACAGAGCCACAACAACAAGTAGGGTAAATGAGCGAAGCAGGGGCAAATAAGAAAAACTGCTGCGTTGCTACTCAAAGGATTGTCATCAGTTCGAATCAGTTTTCGTCTAATCCATGGTCAGTAATCAAAATAGAAAGATGCGCAGCAGACAAGAATGACGCATTTTCCCATAAGGTTGAGTTCTTGGTGTCCGTCTGCAACCTGTTCAGAGTAATAGGATCACTTCAGTTGAGGGCAGAGGTTTTAGGGAGGTCATGAAACAGTGGGGGTGCAGCAGGCTGCTGAGAGACTAGTGATTGGACAGATGCATGTCTAGTCCACTCTGAAGCCAAATAACATGTGTCCAAGCATGTGTGTAGGGAATAGTTAAGAAATGATACTGCAACGAAAATGCTTTTTGGTATTTGATATTGTACTAAATTATCATAAACATAATCTGCAAATGATATTGAATAATTGTATTGGACATATAGGTAATTTTACTGCTGTCACTTTTATTTAAATTTGAGGGTTAATAGTACAAAATATCTGAAATAACATGAAATAAAAATCTTTACCACTCATGGGGGAAAAGTAGAAAAATAATGCAAACATATAAAATAGCTAAGAAACATATTTGCCATTTTGAAACCACATAGAAAATAAAGAATGTGGGCCAACCATTGCAGGAGAAATTTTCTCTAAGTTATAAAAAAGAAACCCACAGACTGAAGGTTTCAATTATACTACTTGCGGAAGAAGAGCTTGCTTTCTTATAATGAGTACATGTGAAAAGTATTTGCTGTAATCGGTAGCAGAACATTTCCATTGTATGACTGACATTATTAGTAAGTAATAGTGTCTGCAAGTACAGCATTAACCTTGAAGGCTCCTCTGGACGTGCTGTACAGATTCAGGGCGAGTCTTTACAAAGTAAATAGAGAAAGTACATATCACTTTGATAATCTAGCTCATAAACAGCCAGGCAGTGCAGCTGTAACACAATCTTTGTCAGCAGCAAGGTGAGACTAGTGATATTACAGGGTGGGCGATCTTTCCCACAGTTGTTTGAATTTTTTACCAGATAAAGCAGGTGCAGGCCAATGAAACCTGCAGCTTTTCCCTATGGATACAGATCAGTTTATTTGTTTTAAATAGGCTTTGTGGTTATTAGTCATTAAAGGCTCGTTCACAAATAGAAGTGCAGCACTGCACCCCAGAGAGTCCATAGTAGCCCAACACTACCAAATTTGTTCATGTAATTTCAAAAGGCCGAGAGCTCTCATCTCTCTGAGTGCCCTTCAGAGGCTCAGCACTGATAAAAAATGAGGCGTGAGGACTAGTCGAATCTCTTATTTTCTCCCTCAGAGGTGGTCATGTTTTTGCACCTGCTATTTTGTTGCACTCTCAGCAGGGCGTCTTGAAAACTTTCCATAACATTGGCTGGACAGAGAGACCACGTACTGGGAAACAAAGGCTGACTTTTGGGAAGTGATTTGCATTTCCGTCATCATTAAAACTTTTTTTTTTCTCTGACATTGCCTCGTGACGTGAACGTGTGTGTGGACATGATTGCAGGTCCATGTTCTGGGACGTACTGAATACAAATGGACACTGGGAAAGGACATCAAGCTACATGAGTTGTATAAAGAGTTTCCTTGGACATGATGCTTTTGGTGTCAATGTAACAACCTCTGTTCCCCACCAGAGACAAAAATATGATCTTTAAAAAGCTTTTCACATCTGTATATTTGAGTATCACTTCAGCTTCATGAACACTGATTCATTCGTCTGGATGCTGGGGGTCTCTGCAGTATATCCCAGGCTCATGATCTCCACCAGCACATGACCGAAACTGATTTGTAGTATTTATCACACATCATTATTGTGTCTGCCAGTAGAACAAGCAACATGGAGTTCATTTCCGTTTAAGTCTTTACTTTGAGTCCCTATATTCAGTTTTACAAATCATTTAACACAGTTTATAATGTAAGTATTACAAAATGCAATTATAATATATACATTTACTGTACAGCTTTTGTCTACAGATTTTAAGTATGTTGGATCATTACAACTGTGTTTGACAATTTTTTGTTGGTAAAAGTTAAAATTATACTGAGGAAGTTGTTGCCTTCATCATGATGTCTGGCTGCATGTTAACAGCAGAATTAGATGAGAAATAATTAACGAGGTTGGGAAGAAATTGTAAACGTTCAGTGATCATTTAACTTGGCTGCATCACAATGGTCCTGTTATACTGTAAACTTGGCGTGTTTTCCTAATTGGAGTAAAAGTAGGTTCACAAGGCAACTTTCGTCCCAGAACTTAAACTTATTTATCCTGTTCGGCTCTTTTTGACCAAGTTCACAACTCGAGGTCGAAAGAGTCAAAACGGGTGAAACCACAGTGAACACTGAAGCTAGGGATTGCCCTCCAGTGGCCAGAGGAGAGGGGATTAAGAGGAGCAGAATTGGTTATGAATATTATTTTTGAAGATTGTATTATCAGTGTATCTTCCAATGACAGCATTTACATAACTTTTTGAATTTTAAAACAGTAATACAGAGCAGATATGGTGGTGTAAGACTTATTAAGAAGTGAGTAGCCTTTGAATTCATATCTAATCATTTCTATTGCTCGCACAGTTTCTGGGCTGTCCGTCCACATACACATATTCAGGTGAAATTTCAGTAACCCCTCGACAGAACATCTTTAAATATGGCCCAAACATACACCTGCACTCAAAGTTGAATTTATTCAGTTTTAGCGGCCAAAGGTCAAAGGTCAAAGTCACATTGAAAACACAATAAGCATTTTTTGCCCTGAAATGCGATATCCTGAGGGCTCTTAATGAGAGTCATTCATATTTGGCACAAATGTCCACTACACCCCTGTTAAGTTTTGTGAGTTGTGATGTTATCACAGGGACAAAGTCACACATGAATAAACTCAAGTGCACAGGTGTAGGACCACATTCTTCTGTGATGACACATACAAACACAAACACACATACAGATTTGCATGATAAAAACAATATTAACCAACAATTATGTTATAATTAGTCAATTCTCCAAAATGAAAGTTTCCTAACGGGAACATTTTTCAAACCCACAGGACCTGGAAGCATATTTCTGGAGAAACACCTCTTCTTTGTTACTGTAGTTCCCCAAACAAAGTCTTTGCATGCCAAAACAGTCCACTCCTTTTTATAAAAGCTTCGGCCATCTTTTGATCTCTGATGGTGATGTTATCGATGTTATTGTCTGCATTTATTTTTCCCACATCCTCATTCTTTCTGCGCCATTTAATCAGTATTGTTGCATGCTAGGCTGTTGAACAGACATTCAGGTAAACACACACTGGTGCTCGCTTACACCACTTACCATGCAGTTTGTCCCAGGTTGCCCACCATACCGTGGGAACTGTATCTGTGGAGAGTGGCACATTGTAGCACAGGAGCTGTCAAGAGGGACCGCAAGATAAAACAGGAATTGTCCTTTAGCATGGACCCGATTCATCCAGCTGGCACACAGCGGCCTGTTCGTGTAACATCACCCGACTCGACCCAGGCCAAGTTGGGCTGGAGGCATCTGATTGTTCCTCTCTGGGGTGCAACAGTGAGTACAGACTGAAGGCGCTATTATTCAACCTACCCCGCTACAGTGCAGCGCATGCACACACTGGCAGAGCCATTTAGCTGAGCCATCTTAATTAAAGCTTAAACACAAAGACAACAAATGGACTCTTCATGTTTGCAAAGCGGTGAGAGAAAATCTCCTGAACTGGAGCCATGATCATGTTAAAGTTTACAGTGACTCTGATACCTGCCCTCTGTGGCAGGGGGCTCACTCTGAGGTGAAGCCTCCACAGACGCCAGGACTCACCTTGTTTTCAGTTTCCTTTTTCATTTTCAGCTGACTGTTCTCAGCATGTTATGATGATAATATACCCAATGGAAAATTACAGTAAACTAACTGTGTAATCAGTAAGAAACTGTTAGGTTGAGATTTTTTAAAATCCATAAATTTTAGATTATTCAGCAGCAAAGTCCTATCAAGAAAAAATATTCATTGCATTCCCATTCTGATTGTGTATTTATTTAAATTTTTCAGGATTACTATGTTTTCATTTGATCAAAAGGCAAGGCAAGACAAGGCAAGGCAATTTTATTTGTATAGCCCGTTTTTACAAACAGTTTGTTTCAAAGGGCTTTACACAGCATCATGACAACATCTTCTGCCCTTAGACCCTCACATCAGCTGAGGAAAAACTCCCAAGAAAAGAACAGGGAAAAATTTGGAGAAACCTCAGGGTGAGCAACAGAGGAGGGATCCTTCACCCAGGACGGGCAGACGTGCACACTGGTTTATATTTCTGTCACAACCCTTGGCTGTAATCTAAATGTGGACCTACCTTTGACCTTGTTTGACTGTGTGCACCCTGGTTGATGTGTTATGGGGCGAGGTCAGGGATAACATAAAGAAAACCTAATCAGTAACCTTGATTCTGACTTTTACCTGTGGGAGGAATGGCCACAGATGACCTGCATGGAGAAACAGGATGAATAATGACCTTGTGGTCATTGTACCATACCATAACACAAAGAGGTGCAGGTACACGTATGAGCCTTAAAACCCTTTGCAATCAAAAATGCTTTGAAATCAGTTCAGTACTTTTTTTTGACTGCTTATTAACATTGGGTGGACAGCGTATGTGCTTCAATATCATTTGCAGCTTTGATTATGCAGTTGGATCATGCTATCGTGAAAGACTGGGAGATGTTGTTAAATGTCCAAAGCCATCAGGAGACAAAGTCCAAACCGATCCTGACACCATGAAATTTGACTCGGAAACCCATTGTTTTTGGCTGTATGATAATTAGAGCTGGCCTTGCAAGCTGTTTATGTAAGAGGGGCTTGTTTATTCATAGTGAGTTCAGTTTGTGCGAAAGCCCCTTCGGATCTCAATGGCTCCATTATTAGGAGAGTGGTTGAAGCCTCTTTCAAACTTCAAATGTAAGAAGCCTCCTCCTTCTGGCTTTGTGATCTGCAAAAACTGAAATGTAATCACTCTGCATATACAATGTGCAACAACAGAGAGGGAATCTGAATCCATGAGGCCCAAAACGTTGCATAAGTGCACCTGAGTATCCTGCATTCCTAGTGTAGTCTGTGCAGCACGTATCATGCAGCCATAATGCAACATTAATGTAAATATGAGCAGCTGAGGACTCATTGCATTTTCACTGACCTGTAAACACAGCTTCCCATATGTTCCACGATAGCAAGGAGGAAAGGGCCGCACACAGCTGGGCCATTGTTCTTGGTGAGGGGGGGGCTAGAGTGTGCAAAGCCTCATTAACAGTGGATGGTTATAAGCCTCTTTGAGTGTGCTCTCCGACAGACACCAAACCAGCGAGCTCAAGCTGCCCGGTAACAACCAGTAAACTGCATGTTCAAATCCTGGTTTAAGGAGAAAACAAGCCCCAAACGGATGTGACTGAAACCTGTGGCACTGCTCAGCACCACATCGTTATACATGCAGCGCAGGCTTTATTGGTCCGCTGTGTACGGAGAGGTCAACACCTATCCCCCGCTCGCTGTGGGGAAAGCTGGAAGAGAATTAGCTCACTGAGGAATCTGAGCTCTTCTTTTACACAGACTCTTTGGGCACACTCCTCTCCTCAAAGGCCACTTCCATCTCATTTCCCTGTGCTCAGGGACACTGGCTCTCAGTTGAGTCAACTCAGTGCCAAAAAAAGGACATAATCCTCATTTGCTGACCTGCTCAGAAATCCCCTTGTTCTGGCACTTTCATTTTCTTTGCACAGAACAGGAGAATATCTGTCTCTCTCTGTGGAATAGCAGAGGTGTGACTCTCTTTCTATTAATTGCTGGTGTAATAAATTAAATCTTTTTTTGTCAAGTTGCTTGTTTTGTAACGTTGTGTGAGCTGCCAGAGCAGCCACAGAGTCATTCATTCTGTGGAAGCAGTGTCTCTTTATGGCTTCTTGATTACGCTGATCTCACCATCATGCTGGCTGTGTCACATGGCTAACCATATGCCAACCACTAGGTAAGTGACACTGATACCGGGCACAGACATCTGACAAAGCCTCTGTGCTCAGCTGAGAGGTTAACACAGCTCTTAAAAACAAACGGTGGAAAGAGCTTTAAAAACAATAAAACTATATCAAACAATAACATTTTTGAATAACTTTAATTATTTATCTGATCATTGAATTTTATAGTTTTATTATATTTTCTGTAACCACATACACATATTCACCCATCCACTGTTGTGCTCCAGCCTCTACAGAGGAGGTCTAAGATATTACGTTAGGATAAAAACTTATTTATAGGTCGGTGAAGTTTTTAAAAACAGTTTTTTTCCTCATGATTTTGTTCCCTGATTCAAATATCACTACTCAAAGTAGCACCAATCTTCTTTCCCCCTTTTTGTAAAGTCTGCACATCTATAGTAATGACATCTACGTCGGGTAAAAACCACCTCCTGCAGTGTCCTCACAGTGTTGGACTTCTAAGTAGGCAGTAAGTGAACGTTACACAAGGGAGGTGACTTAGCTTTTCATGAGTCAGCTGTGTCTTGAGTCAGGAAAAGCCAAGGAAACAGCTGTTTCCTAGCGGCGCCTGACTTTTTGTTTCCACTGTGAGCCACTAAACTTGATGGCCTTTTACTGCGGTCGTGAAGCTGTAAGTAGTTTCTGCTTAGTCTGACGTATAATACTTTACTTATGCATTACCCTGCATCATGTGATGAGTTTTTTGTTGCTGTGGAAGTCAGGTCTCCGAAACAAGTCATGAAGAGTTTAGCTTGTTCTCTGAGTGACCAGGTGTTTCAACAAAAGACTCTTTAAATTGTCTGTGTGGATCTTGACTTGTTTTCTTTCTCCATCTCAGTTTCATGTCCTAATGTCTGGTTTTCAGTTTCATGCACTTCTTTCTTTCTTGTTTTTTTTTTTTTTTTGGCCTTTCTACAATACAGACACTGGCAGGTGAATACGTGTAATCAGATCAGGATGAGAGGAGGAGTTGTTCAGTCTCATGTGGGTAACTTCCCACTGCAAACACCTATTCAAGACAAATTTGAACAGGAAGAAGAGCACAGTAACTGGTCCGGTCAGAGACCTGGTTTCACAGCCTGTTGTTGAAAGTTAAACTTCTCAGCTCTCAAGTGCAATTCTTCTTTAGTCGTTATTGTTTACGTTCCCTTGAGAATGGATAACTATGGCAGTCACAGAAAGGCCACCAACAAAAACTTTTAAAGTTACAATATGTGAGTTTTCCCTCATTAAAATGCTTTAGGTCCGTGTTGTGTTTTGTGAGTTGTGTACTTACATTATCCCAAATGTTTCCATCAAGTCTCAAACCTAAAGAAACCTGTGATTTTAATCATGGAAACGGTCATCTGGTTATGAAGCTGTTTTATTCATTTACTGCTTTTTTATCCCCTGGTCTTTCTGTCATGGAGAGGAGGACTCACATCTCTGTAGATAATTCAGCTGCTGGTAAGATCCTGCTGAACGTCTCGTTTATGAGTTATTAAAGAAACTAAGGCAGACTGACTTTTTGCTGATAAGATATTTACTGACCTTTTTTTCAGTCAGAGGGTCGGGGATTGAAAGAGGGTTACATTTGGGCCACAGGTCGGACTGTAACCCCAGTTATCATAGTAACAATCAAAACAAAGATCAGCAGCCCTCTTAGCTCTCAGCTCATCCCTGATGACTAGGATCTGTCATCAGTGAAACACTGACTATCAATGTGAAACTGATTTAATCACTGTTTTCAATGGTAATAATCACCGGTTCAGTTTGACTCCCTGGTCGACTGACACTTAAAGAAACCAAACAAAGAGAAGTTTACGGTGATGGCAGTGAGGGCAACCACTCCCATGTCCCCATGCTGTTTCATGACGTTACCCAATGCCATGTTTTGTAATTGTTCGAATCCTGAACAGCAAGTTACATGCTGTGTATTTACGACATATTTGATTCCAATATTAGCACACTAACAATTTCACAACAACGGTGCTAACAAAGGGCCTCGTTCACGAACCGTTCTAAAGAAAAAATTTGCTCTTTTGTGAAGATTGTGGCATTCACGAATGTTTTCTTATCCAGGGTTTGTTCTTAGCTAAGAACAAAATCTACGCACATTTGAGAGCTGACACTTGTGCAAAATAATTGATTATTGTGTTTTCTTCTGTTCTGCAGTTGTGTAACATCGTATGATTTGAGTTAGAATAGTTTTCTTATCTTTTATGATGTTTTTAATATGTTTTTAAATTATTAAACAAAGAACTGCGGTCTCCTGAAAAACAGTTAAGACACTTAATTATTATTACTTAATTTATTATGTTTATTGGGAATCACCACGCCATCCATATGATATATGATGGTATTTATGATGTCACACCTGAGAGTGCGGTTTCCCTGATAATGATCCAGATGCAGCAGTAGCTCCACTTCAGCACTACTAAAGTTCTATTTATGTTTGGCATCCTGTGCTCCCTCTGCAGATTTTAATTTGAGCATTTTAACTTTTCTTCTCAATTCACCTTCTGCTCAGTTTCTCTGGTTTCTGTGTGCACCTGGCCCTGCAGTCTCATGCCCTTTTACGGGGATTGATGGTATTGATGATATATGCTAATCCTATGTTAATTAGGATCACCTGGAGTGCACTCACAATTTAAGAGGAGATGGCATTCATCTATTTAAGAACAGAGCTGTGAACATTTCTGCGGTCTAAGAACACCTTCATGAATCAGACATAGAGTTTTCTTAGAAAATTTCTTAAGAAGGACTTATGAATGAATTTAAAGACACCCTGTGAAGTTTGCTTTTGGTTCTAAAAGAGTTTCATATTAATGTGGATGTATTGACATTACCCACGCTTGTCTGTGTGTCCTATTTCGATAAATATATCGTTTTATCTTTGTAGTTATTTTGATATTATTATTTAGTGGTCGACTTGCCCAGCATTTCCTCGGAAAGACAGAGCGATTTACTGCAACTGACTACACGCAGAAAACAAACAGAGTGACAAGCTTCTTCGCAGACAGCTGAGGCAGGCGGAACAGCTCAGTGTCACTAACCTCAGCGGTCGTGGTGCTCCACACCTGCCTCACACTCCTAAAACTGCTCACAAAAAAGTTAGTCTGGAGGCCTGACACGCGAGCCAGATGAGCATCTTTACAACAATTCGCGCTAGAGCTCATGGGAAATGCAGTCTTCATTCCGGCAAAACATGAAAGTTCCTCGGAGGGGCTTTAAGAAAATACTTAAGAAGATATTGATGAATGAGGCCCATTGTTTGATAATAATTATATCATACTACGTTTAATTCATGTTCCTACTCCTATTTCTATGTATTCAGGGTGACAGCAGGGCTGCAGCCTTTACAGGCAACAGGCAAATAACGGAGCAGTGTTCTGGACAGGTCACCTGGCCATCACAGGTGTTTAGGTAACAGATTTAAATGAATATAAAGATAAACTGACCGAGTTATGTAGCAGTATACATTTGATTCTCTGTATCTGAATACAACTCTTGAAACTGTGTGTCACTATTGTTTCGTAGAAACACCCTCATGATTGGTTGTAACACGCCCAAAGACACACAACTGACTCAGTGAGGATTTATAGCTACAGAGGGGATTATGTTTTATTACACATGCCATCACCAGCTGTAATCCATTTTAACAGCGCCTGTTTGCTGACATGTTGCAGATAGGATGTACGACTGAGTCAGAGAATTATTTACATTCGCAGAAATTTGCATTGTTGCCTTGACCACTGCCTCAGCCTTGATGACAGTTATTGCAGTGACAATAATGTGGATTTTTATGCACGATGACAGCCAGTGCACCCGGAGGAGCTGTCATGTCTAAAATCAAGAGTGTAACAGCTGAACCCAACTCTTGCATCTTATTTGGTCTCAAAATCCAAAACTTGCTCATTAGAAGTTGTACTAAACTTGAATGAATAAATGGTTCTGTATACAGATACATTGACATGATCAACCTTCATCTTATGTTAGCTTTCTGCTACCATTTTGACCTGTGTCTTAAATCAGCTGTAAGACACACTAAAAACAATTATTTATCATCCCATTTGTTTCTCATCTCTTGGTTACGTTGTTAGGCTTCCTTATCCATGAAAAGCTTGGTTTTGCACTTATGATTTCAGTTTAACTCTAATTATTGTTCTTATCATTATAACCGGGTCGAAACCAACCCTAACAACACAAATGTCATAATTTAAACCAGAGCATTTAAGAATTTTGTAAAAAAGAAAAAAAAAAGAAAAAAGTTTTTGTTTCATTTTGTTTAAATAGAGGTTCCTGACAAAGTCAAAATGCCTTGAAATGAGTCACATTTCAATAAAGATAATATCCCCAGCAGCAGCGGGTTAATCTTTCCTCATAAAGTCTTTGGAGATTAAAGTTGGACAAAGAAACCAACCAAGCCCAGTTTACTCCACTTCATGCATCTCTCTGGTTACATAACTGGCTTTGAGGGCAACATTTGTCTTGTGGTGCTAACATGTGGATCACGAGTTTAATGTTAAGTTTGGAGCAGCTATTGTTGATATTACTTTGCTGTTTCCATTAACTAGAAATGTGTACATGAGGTTGTTTGCGGCCTTACACTGGTAGTGTCGGCCTGTGGTAATTGTCCATTTGTTCCTCTGTCAACAGTCAACTTCAACAAAACAGAAAAGCTTCTTTAAAGGATTTTCTGGAAGGAGACAGTGGCCATGTGATCATAGTGAGCCACTTAAATCACAGCTCTGTATATTTACTTGTATAAACCTGTCAGCAGAAGATCCAAACAAGAACAAGTACTTGGAAAAAGATTGTTAATGAACTGTATGTGAGAGAACATGTTGCCTCATCTGTTTGCTTTAAACTGGATACCCAGTAGCTGGTGGGTCAGAGTCTGTCGGGGGAAGTGGATGCACAAACCTTCATTTGGGTTGTGGGGGTGTCTCAACGTGACCATGCGTTGGAGCCAGGGAAACAATCAAACCAGGATATGAGAGGGGGACTGTGGGGACAATACCGAGGCTGTCCGCTGTAGGCCCCATGCCACATAAAGACCTGATTATTCCCCCCGTGTTGGCTGGCCTTACAGAGTGGTCAGACAGTGGACTCAGTATTTCCCTTCCTCTGTTTAGCAGTGGGGACTCTCCTCCAGTCTCAGCCAGGGCAAAGCAATTTAAGGGGAACTGTTGTTTTGGAGAGCCACTGTGGGAAAGTCATTAAAGTGTAAAGCATCTCTTTTTTATTTCGTTCTAAAGGACTCCTGGAAGTGGCATCCACCAAGGCGGTGGATGGTAATGAGTGCTGACACAGGCTGCCCACCCCCACAGTGCAGTGTGTGCAGATAGCCGCTGCCATGGCAAACTGGTTGTCTGCGAAAGAAGCGGCCTGTCGGACGTACTGAGAGAAGAGCTTCCTCTCTTCCACAGGTGGCCAGTGTCTACCAGCAAACTACTAAATCAGGTCTTTTCTTCCCGCAGGAAAAGGGCTCACACTCACTTTGGTGGCCGTGGACGGTTGCGTTGGTGTGGTGGGTATTCTGTCATGTGCTCCGAGCATCAGCCGGTCATTACTTATTCAAAGGGGACTCAGTGAATACCTGATACGCAACACAGGATTCTTAGAGATGCTGAGATAAGAACTTTAATTTAACCAAGGGTCATTCCTCAACTGTCTGCTCTCACTGATTATATCATTACCATGTACATTACCTTGCAATGTATATTTAAGTGGTGAACTGCAGAGTGCAAAGGTGAGTTCAAAACTACCTGTAATTGTTTCTCCGCTTACATGACCCACATGGCAGACTATTATCAAGGCATTACAAAGCCACAAAAGCAGACATAAAGAGCACCCTGATACAATGACAAGTACCTGTTTGCCTTTTCTGTAAAAACACATTTGAGGTCTTTTTGTGCAAGTTTAATTGCAGCATATAAAACAATTAGAGGTGATTCACTTCCACATTCACAAACGAGTGATGTCCAGAACACCATGGTGGTGCATTGAGATAAAGGCCAGCACCAAAACAGCTGACATCAATGTGAATGTTAAATTTCAGAGTATGACAACCTCCCATAAATGTGGGGCACAGAAACCGGTCTGAAGCAGTCAGCTGTGGAGAAGTGTTTTTCGTTTATTGTTCCCTGAGTTTCTTTGAAAAAGGGGGGCCTCTGCTGGAGTCCGGTGGAACCACATGTTGTTTACCAACCCGCTTTGCACCCCAGGACATCCCAATACGGTATTCAGTTGGCTCGTTTCTATAACCATAGCATGCAGCTGTCTCATCGAACATAATCCATATAAACACTTACTGTACACAGTATCCTGGGGTGACACCAGTGATGAAATGCACAGTGTTCCAGATATGAAGTCTCAAGTCAGGAGGGTTTTACTACACAGCCCCCTCATAACAAAATGATATTTTGGCTCACTGGACTCACGAGTTAAATATTTGTCTAGTACTCACCCTTAAATATTAGCACACCACTGTGCTATTTTCAGTCTGTCTATTGATTAGCTTGGTTAAACAGTTGGCCACATGCAAAAAGGATAACATTCACAGAACAGGTCAGAAACACTCAGTCGACGTGATGAGAAACAAGCAAAACTGTCCATGTTGGCATTGCTGAAAAGCAACATTGATCGGTTGGGTTAATGGATGAATATAGGAAAGAGTGATTGATTTGACGGCCTCTGCATCAAAACCAGTCACACTCAGCTGGGTACTGGTGGTCGCAATGTTCCCCCCCCCCCATGCTTTTCTATTCTCCCGGAACTACACTGGGTTTCTGTCTGTGTTTACCACTGTGTATGTTTCCTTCTCTCAGGGCCCACATATAGACTTGTGAAAAGCAAGGTTATGCAATAGGCTGGCCACTTGAATAAACTGCCATTTACTGTGGGTGAATGGAGTTAAGAATGGTGAAGGACCCAATTGTAATTCAGTCATTGGTATGCAAAGAGCTGCAGCATTACAATAAGGGACCCTCGTTGGTCCTGATCGAAATCCACTGTATCTTCACTCTTGATCTGTGAGGAGCTTTCTTCTCCATGTCGTCCTCTGACTGCCCTTGTCACAGAGAGCAACAGAAACTTAGCAGTCACGAGGTTCGCCCATGCACAGCACATGGGCAACCAAAACACCCCGACTGTCACTCAGAATGAAACCAGCTCTGAATGATATGTTTTATGACGAAATCACATGTTCAAAGGTACTTAGAAACCAATTTTGGATGAACTCCACATGCAATGTTGCTGTACTGACTGGTACAACGAAACAATAACCAAAGGTGGACACTGAAATCATATGCACAATCTCCTGCTCCACAAAAAAGTCAATGCTTTTACTTCATTTGGACAAAGCAGTCCGTAACCTCCTTGTTGACTTGGAGAAACGGTGTTTGATTAAGAATTTGACACCTATTGTCATCTGAAGCAACAGAGCATGCAGATAACCAGTGGCCTGGTTCATTTTAGCCTGAACACAAGGATTCACCCCAGTTCAGTAAATCCTCCTTCTCCTCCCTCCCCAGTCTGTCTTTGGAAGCGGACTGAACTAGGTTGAGGTTATATAACCAGTGTCTGCTCTCATAGATCCTCAGCAGCTCGTCTTCCCCTAATCTTTTCAGCTTGATTACACCCTCCATCCCCCTCCTCTGCCGACTCATTCAGCTGAGAAACACACACACACACACACACACAATCGCATCCACACAGGAGCACATGGACAGAGCGTCAGGATCCGCCATGCACCGGTTTAGAGCGGATGGGATGCTTGTGATTGCAGGTGTGACTGTTTGTGTGTGTGAGTGTGTAGCTGCAGGAGTGTTTTGTCAGCGTGCAGCATCTCATCTTGACAAACATGAAGACACGCAGCGGCTGCAGCCGAGGACAGCTGTGCATGTTTGCCAGAAAGATTGTGGCTGAAATTTTCAGATCCTTTCCCCCTTGTTTGCATCTTGAAACATCAGCCTCAGCAATGTTACAATCTGCAGAAAGACGTCAACAGAAAGAGTCTGAAGTTGACATACTGACTCTTTCATCAGTGCTCACATTGTGATGCTGAAAGAAGACTGCTGATGCTGGAGGAGTTCCTGCAATTTATCTGTGTGGATACAACATATAAACAGAGTATAATCAAAGAGTGTCAGCATTGTTTACAATGTGTTTGTTTCCCTTTAAACGTTTTTCTCTCTGATTTTCTGGTGCACGCTGAACAATAAAAGCCAACATGCTCTGGTCATAGGGTGCATCTGATCGCTGCTTTGATAAAAAAGGGAAAGCCAGGTCAAAGGATGACATAGTAAGCCAGCTGATAGCTATTATTTTACCCATCATTTGGCATGAGATAGGTTTGGCAAACAGGCACTGCACCTTCATTTTAGCAATAAGGAAGTCATGCATGCTTGTACTGTGGAACTGTAAAACAGCCATTTGGCCATCACTTAAAAGTAATCGAAAGGTACAATAAAATTTTTATGAAATACATTTTAAAAAGTCACATGGACATGTAGGTTCAAA
The DNA here is from genome assembly GCA_900303245.1 of Selene dorsalis. Lineage (NCBI taxonomy): Eukaryota > Metazoa > Chordata > Actinopteri > Carangiformes > Carangidae > Selene > Selene dorsalis. The sequence goes on along the minus strand of OMNW01007405.1, from coordinate 5,466 downwards.
ATGCGAAGGTCGATTACCACTATGTCCTTTTTATTTTTTTGTGACAAGTAAGCTAATCTGCAGCAGTAAATCATGACACCTCTCCCTGACCTTTGCTCACTGAGTGCATAAACGTATAAATATTCTCCTCAGTCTGCAGCTCACCTACAAACTTGTTCACCCCGAGAATGCCATAAAACCTCCAGACTCCAGTTGGCTTAACATTTAAGATGTTTTATGAGCCTCTTCAGTCAAGGCCTATGGGCAGAAGATGCAGGAAATGGTTATATTTCACCACGAATCTGTGGGAAATGTTGACTGTAACCCAAAAAAAAAAACTGGAAGCAGTGGAGATTTAGAAAGCAAGTGAATCAGGCTGAGTGGAATAGTTTCATGTTTTCATGTTTTCCCACAAAAATCACTGTTCTGATGCAAGTTTAATTACAGAAAATCCCCTTACTGCTGCAGATATATGACAGCCTCAGTGTCTTGGCTGAGTTCCCTGCCTGGCTCATTCAGTAACAGTGACCAGCACCAACAACCATCTGCTACTTCAAACTCTTAAACTGACAGTTGTTGTTTGTTTTTTTCATTCTGTCCTCACTGTAAAAACTAAAAATCCTTGAGGAAATAGGTCAGGCACAGTCTTGCTGTGTTTTCTATTTTTTTTTAAATTTCAAAATAAAAGCATGTCCTTTGATTTATTTATTTATTTATTTATTTATTTTGTCCTGTCAACCGAGACTCAGTGGATGTAAAACTCACAGTGCAACTTGGAATTCAATCTTTTATCAAAAAACCTAACTGTGAAATTGGACGTCAGTGGTTTTTGGAACCACTCCAATAGAAGAAAAGTCCAGAGTCCATCTTGTCTTGTCTGTGAGCTGCCTCAGAAAGTAGGACACCACAGATCTGAGTCGTCATTCATGAGCACAGGGGAGCTTCATCATTTCAGCAGATATTGAAAATGATGCTCTCCCAACCTGGATATAATTAGCACTGTCAGCTGAGACCACCAAACAAAACCAAGTGTTCACTGATTTCATAAAAAATGTTGCCTACTAACACTCATCATGCAGATGTCTAAAGACAACGTTTTGTAAAAACAACAATGCGAATGATTTTTTACTCAAATCAATAATCTGTAAGAAGTTTGCAATGTCATCAGAATAACTTGATAATGATCTAATACACTATTCCTTCTCTGACAGGAGAAACAAAAGCCATCAGAGACTTGTTGTGATATACTGACATCTATTGGTTTGATGTAAAATTGCATTTTATGTAACTTTATTTTGTCATACACGTGGCTCTACCACCCTCCAGTGGCAACAGCTTTACACTACAAACACAAGTGGAGGAGCTAAATGAAACTCATGTTGAGCTCTTTTCTCAAGGCCATTTAGATGTGATTGGACCACATTTTCTGTTCTTCACATCAGCCTTTAACAAGCCTGTCTTAGATTTGAACAAGAAACTGGATTTAAATAGATGTGAGTCAATCAGTCAATTAGTCAGTTAATCAAATGACCAAAAAAAAAAAAAAAAAAATCGTCTAATCAAAAAATACAAC
>OMNW01007402.1:8748-21004 GCA_900303245.1 Selene dorsalis | reverse complement strand
CCTCTTTGTAACCTTTGAGAAAGAGCCTATGATTTACACAGCTGCGAGTCCTTTAAAAATATCTGTAGCCTACCGAGCTCTTAGACAACCACTGATAGTGGTGGGTTGGTGCATTCGCATTGGAAATTGTGGTCATTCTCTAATAACATTGAAGAAATGTTTCCCTAAGGCCAAAACTATTCATGTCAGTTCAATAAATACACATATTCTTACCGACAAATAGACATATTACATCCAAGCCGACGAGCATCTTCCTCTTGGTACAAAACGAGCTCTCCTCCTCGGTCTGGCTGAGATAATGCCTCCCAGCCCCGTTCTCCCTTCCTTCCCCGGTCCCTCCGCTGTCAGCCAACCGCAGCTGGAGCTCCGCGTCCCGGGGCAGCGTGTTGCCGTGGGTACCGGTGGAGTTGAGCTTCTGCATGTCTTTAGCTTAAAAGGGCTACAAACGACTTGTGCTTAATGAGAAAATAACAAATACTTGCTGTTTTGTCGTTGCTGTAGATGGTGAATTATGGAAATTCCCAAACGTTTAACAGTCCGTCCGCCGTCGCTGCAACAAATCCATGTCAACGGAGGTTTGACAGCAGCAGACCCGGCCGAGCAGCCCCCAGACACTCGGCTAGATGAGGTAACGCTTTACGTTTGGCATTACAAACAAAAAAAAAAAAAGGAAAAGTGCCGAAACAGAGAAAGGTGGGAGTTAATTGGAAATAGGAGGGACCTCGACGAATAACCCACTTAAATCACAACAAACTTCTCCTGAGTGGGAGCGTGTTCAAGCTCGTCAGTGTGCTCCCAGTGCACGCGCGGTCACGTTTACGTCCAACACAGCAGGTTCAAACTTCTTCTTTTTTTCTTTTGGTTTTTTTTTTTTTTTCCCTACAAATATGAGATTCTCACTTCGGTCGAGTGACTGTGAAACACCAACATCGGTCGAAAAATCGTCTTATTTCCGGGGTTATGCGGTTTGAAGTGACAGCAGCAGCAGCAGCAGACCTGAAAACCTCCGCGGTCTAAAATCCAACAACAAAGATTAACGTGTGTAAATGAAGCAGCAGCCCGAAACGTGCTGGATCCACCTGACAGCTGTTGAGCGAGTGGTCTACTGCACTCAGAGGTTTCCTGTCCCATTCAGCTGTCCCACCCATACGAGGACACGTCCCACATTCACAGCCTCAGCCCCTCTCCACATTAATAATTTAGAGACATTTTATTTGAACAAATAAAACAAACCCAACAAACAAGAAAAAGATGAGAAAATCAACAAAAGACTCATCTTCTCAATATCGACTTTTATTGTTGCCCACTTGTGGCTGGGTTTGACACTGTTAGCCTTTATCGTGATTTTTATATTTTAATAAAATCATATTTATTGCTCCATGTGTGCCTTTATGCAAGACTGACTGGAAAATTGATTTTTCCACTTTATTGACTCCTGGTGTTTGACTGTCTGCCAATGCACCAGACAGATTCACAGACAAATAGGCCAGACCCAGTCTGAACACATGGAATAAAACTCAAATACTTTAATCAATCAGCCTTGAATGAATCAATTAGCTACCCAGGCCGATTTGTCAGTGATCATCTGGCTTTTACTGATGACCCCCTGTTTCAGACCAGAGATTTCCTGCCACCTGGTGTAAAGACAGAGACACAACTGCTGTTGATGAATGAATAAATAATTCTCACCTTTATGGGACTGTGAAGACACTGCCTGCTGTTGTTTATTGCAGATATAACCTATAGTCTGTTGACCATTTTTTAGTATCGATTAATTTGATCTCTTCATAATAATGATAAGGTTTTTTTTCTAAATGATTGATCCAGTTGTTTCACCCCCTTTCTTTCCTTCTTTCTTTCCCACTGTCTTTCATTCTTTCTTTCTTTCTTTCTTTCTTTCTTTCTTTCTTTCTTTCTTTCTTTCTTTCTGCTTTTATCAGGACTGGGTTGAGTACAATAATTGTTCTGCTTTTATTATGTATGCTGCTCTTAATCTGTCTGGGCTTGGTTTGTTTTTGTATCAGATTTTATTTATTTATTTATTTATTTATTGTCTATAACTGTGTGTGTTGTGTGTTTTCTGAGATGCTGGATATCCAAATTTCCCCTGTGGCATGAATAAAGAATCTTCTATTCCATTGGTTCCCAACCTGGGGTCCGGGTACCCCTCAGGTGGGCGTCAGAGATCTCAGGGCATCCAAAGAGCTTCAAGGAAATAAGGTGGGGAACCACTGTATTCTCTATTCTGTTCTATTCTTTCTCCTAATATTTATGGGATAAAAAAGTCCTAATGTTATGGATCCATAAACTAAAATTTTAACACTTCAGTCAGAGGGGTAAATGTGTAAACTTGCCATTTATAATAGGATAAGGAAACACTGCAGTCCATGAACTGAAAATGAAATTGAAAACTGAAAAGTACCCATGAGCGCCTTTTCCTCTCCTTATCTCTTTTCCATCTGCTTTTGTAATTTTAATTGAATGAGCCCCATGTAAACTAGATGGTTTCCCCGCCTAAAGGAAAACCTTGAAGTCAGTCATGTTTAGTTTGTCATTCTCACATTTCCTGGTTTACAGTTAATAAAACAAATCTATAAGCACCAACATTTTACAGCTGGTTAAGTCCTCACTGTGTACAGAAATGCTCTGTATGCATCACACGTCTGCAGCTGCATCACAACTAAAAGCCCTCCAGCAGTTCTGCTTTCATGGGAAAACCTCAGAGGACAAACAACTTTTGATTTTGATGTTGCCTAAAACTGAGAGGACGTGCAAAAATATTACATAAACCCTAAATAAGAAAAGGGAAAACGACAAATGGAAATAAAAAAAGAGGAAGTGATGACAAAATTACAGATAATTTTCTATCTCTAAATAAGCTACAATTTCCTTCTATGAAATTCTTTTTTCTTTTTCTAGTGCAGACGTTGGACACACAAAAGTCAAAAATATCTTAATATAATGTCCACTGCTGATATAGTGAGTGGTCCACATAACAGATAATATCAATGTAATATCCCCCTGTCTCTGTAATTTTTCTTGTACTGAACATAACATTTGTTTTATCACAGTGCCAGAGTTCTGCATTCACTGTATGTTGAGAAAACACAAAGCACATTGTCATAACATGCCTCTTATTGTATTGTATTGTATTGTATTGTATTGTATTATTGATTTACATCCACTAGAGGGCTGTAAGTCGACATTTAATGGGTGAGAGAGTCAGAGGAAGTAAATAAAGCATATATCAACAGTAGTAATTGAATAGTGCATCTAAGATGGGTGGAGTCACCATGATAAGGTGTCATCGCCCTCAGGAAACTCTGATATCATTTTCCATCCTTCTTTGATTGTTTTTTTTCATCTAACCATTTCCTCTTTTAGTTTAACTGGTTGTTGAAGGTGTCCATCCTGTCCCACACTCATAATTGTGGCACAATCAGCCATTTTGATACAGTCACAGTGTGTCACAATGGGTTTCTTTTGTGTCTCTCAAATGAAACTATGAATTACTGAGGGATGCACCATTTGGCCTAGTTTACATCACCCTGAAAATGCTGAGCTAATTACAAATTTTACTTCTTAGCCAATCTAAGTTCCTACTATATTATCAACACATGTGTCATGGCAAGCCATTAAACACAAGGGATTTCTCCATTGTTCTTTAAACACCAGATAGTACTGGTTCTCAATATCCAACTGCTCTTCTTATTTTACTCATTCAATGTGTCATATAGTATTCTATATCCTCTCCACCGTTACTTCAATTAAACACAATCCTACCAAAGTCAGGAACAAGTCTCGGCATGCTTCTTGCTACTGTGTTATGTGACCATTGCTATTCGTATAGATATCCTACCACAGGTGTCATTTTGTCTGTTTGATGACACATACCTGAACCAAAACCCATCCTGTTTTGCTGCCACGAAACTTTCCCCCAGTGAAGTGCTAACAGAGAAAGTGAAACCACAGCTATTGACCTCAACCAGAATTTAGACAGAGGTGGGAATTTTTAAGAAGTACAAATAATAAACAACATCTGATGACATTTTGTCAGAGCCACGACTAAAAGACCTGTGACATTTTGTTCTCCTGTTCTCCTGTCATGTCACAATGACACTGATAATCAAGAATGATATTGATGTTTAAGTGCTGGTTGTTTTTATAGACATACATGGATAACAATATACATTAAAAGAGTTGTATCAAATATAAATTTAGATTATATTTTCCTCTATGGTCTTATTAACTTTTCCCACAAAGATTTTAATGGAAGAACTTTCACATGGTCAAACTCTAGCAACCTATAACCCTAAAAGTTTTAATATATCAATGCTAAATGAATAAATCTGATTATTGTCTAATTATGTGCTAATTGGTCCAATCGACCCTTATTCACATTTTGTTCATTATTCTGCTCCAGATGAGTTATAAGTGTATGAAGTACTTTTATTCAACCATGTATAATGTTAGCTCATGTTAATGTTATGTTATAAAGTCATGTGAAGAAAATCTGCAGAAAATCTGGGGAATATTTGGGGCAAAAACAGCAAGACAGCAGAAAGTCTTCATAAAGTCTCATCAAAAATAAGGAACTTAATGATTCACCCTGAAAAGAATGTCAGTTCTTCAATCCTTCCTTCTCTCCCTGATAGTGAGACTTGTTCCTTCTTTTTGTGTCAAACGTTGTGAGTAGAAGAAAAGGGCCAGCCCCAAAACGCAGATACAATCTGGGCTTGCTCTTTGCATTTAGCACTACAGTAACATACAGGGGGAAGTACCACTTGGATTGCTTTTTGTACAATAGATACTCAGGGCACAGTAGAGCACTGTCACACATCAAGACGTCCTCATCATATGCACACACTGAGCTCAGGAAGCGCACGCACATACTTTGCTTTGGTGCACGGCAGAGGAAACTCGGGACTTGTAGATTCGTCAACTCTTATCATCTGTCTTCCTGCTCTCCCCAGGCTCAGGCAACTCTGAGCATTGCCGTCGGACTGACAATGCCACAGCATACCCAGCATTCCCTGATCAGCGTCCTCCTCTTGTGGACCACCATCCTCTCCATTGTTCAAGTTGCATTCATCATCCTCTTCTTCACAGCTGGACATCACAGCCCGGTGAGACAGATTGAATTTACAGTCTTAAGGTCATTAACAATGAGGTTTAAACTTTATAACCTTCAGCAGGCCTCTCACTTCTGAATAACTGAGATAATATAGAGTATGGAAGATGACTGTAAGCGCTGGTATGTTAAAATACCTGAGCAGTGCTTCTGTTCTTTCTTGTGGTTTTGATAGTAGCACAGCAGGTGACATAGACACCTCTGTCTGTGGTCTACAGTTGCATACGGACCCTTCACTCCCCAGCAGAAAAAGTTTCTCTTTTTTTGATCAATCCAGAGCAACAACACAACAACACAACATAAAAACAGTACTGTACTGCATGTTTAGCGTTATGGTTGACTTCTATGAAAATGGTTTAAAATGTTTAGCTGAAGTATTTTACAGGGGAATGCCTCTAATAGACGCTGCACTGAATTCCTTTCAAATACCATATAGCTTTATTTAATCAACAATTTGACAATTTGATCAAACTTCATTTACCAGCACTTACACCTCTTGTAATATTTATTATAAGCATATTTTGTTTCCTTCTCCAGTGTCAGAACTGTACTGCTGGAGAAGCAAAGCACACAAAGCAATACCAGGTAAAGAATGAAACTTTGGTAAGATAACCACAGCTTCGGAGTTTGTGTTTTTACTGTTGGCCTGACTGTTGTAATACATGTTATGAATTTGATTTGGATGAAAAGTTTTTTTTTGTTGGTTTTTTTTTTTTTGCTTTGTTTTTTGTACTTTTGAAACCCCAGTATTCCAAATATGCAAATCCTCTGTCTCACATGCCTTCTATTTCTTCTGCGTTACTGTCAGTCAGTCTAACCGCTCTCGTCATCTGTTGGAGGAAGCACAGTGACGTCATTGCCACATTCGGGGAAATGCCACTAAACTGAAATGTTGTGTCTTCTTTTTCCCTCTGAAGTTCATGCTCGATCTATTTTGTTCTCACTTTGAAGATGGAGAAACCTGCTTCATCACCATGTGAAACACACAAAAAAATCAAAGCAGCTTCTGTTTTGCTGATCTGTGTGTCACTGTGGGAGCCATGCTGGTACCACATTTCATGTTCATATCTTGAGATTAATAGAGCTCTTTTCTTTTCTCTTCTTTTCTTTCCTTTTTCTACAGATCACCCCTGAGCCCAACCATCCCATAGGCAAAATGCTGACCTATGAGGCTACTTATGGTAAAGCTGACCTATTTTATGTATTTCCATACCCATAATGCATGATATTGTACATAATACACATTTGCTTTATGTACAATCATCTCACAACACAGGATGTTCAATATGATTCTAAGAAAACAAATGCAAAGCTAATAGCACCCTTTTCTCCCTCTCCCCAGAAAATGCCCACAGAACTAAGTGGTTGGCAAAGAATCCGGATATAGAGCTGATCTCAGAAAACGGAGAAGTTCTAACCATAAACCGAGATGGATATTACTTGCTGCATCTTCAGGTAACTCTGTCTTCATGCGAAGACAATCAAACAGTCCGGCTGATGTGGAATGACGAAGACCTTGTGCAGGGCTGGATCAATAAAAAGACATGCAGCACAGGCCTCCTTGGCAAAGCAGAGTCGTTGTCTGCTGGAGGAACCCTGAGGGTCATCATCGACCCGGAAACTCATATTAATATTTCTAAATTTCTAACCTACATGGATATCATTTTCATGAACAAGCCTTGATGCAGCTCTGATAAGCTCTTCCCAGCCCTTTGGGACCCAATGACCCTAGTGTGATGCAACAATGGTATGGACTGGGCAAAAAACCTCGCCGCTTCAAATTCTAGTCTGTTAAAAAGAAAACTTCGCACCAAAAGAATTTACATTGATTGAATGTCCAGTTTTTTTGGTCAGTTAACAAAATATACCATATAGCAGCTCCAGGATTCGTCAAGGGTGGATGTAATCACTACAAATCTGTTTCTTCTTGTTCTTGATGGAGGACTTTTTAAAATTCAAACTACTTAGTTGTATAGTATCATGCCAGTGGTCCAAACGAATCAGTCTTATTTCATTGTTTAAAATGTACTATTTCTTTGTTGGAGTCTCTTACATTTGAAATATGTCGTAGTTCACTCCAAGAATGTATGCTTCTCAAGTCCAACATCTGGCAGAAAGCCAGACTGTGTCATTTGCACAGCTCCTAATAGCTACTTGCTGATGTTTTGAACTGTATGAATTACATATTTATGTTATATTTATTTATTGGACCATCTATACACACAGTACGCAGCCATATACTATATCTAACCCCTTAAAACCCACTGTTCCCTGTGGGTTGCATTTCTTCCAAGGCATGCTGTGCCTGCCACTGGGCGGGCCAGTGGGTCTTAAGGGGTTAACAAAATTCCACGGACATGTCAGACAGTAACCCATGAATGTGTTTTGTTTGTGTAACATACATTATTGTCAGTAAGTCTCTGGAAAGTATATACAGTGATTGCTTTATCAATTGTTGCAAACAAATGTATCTCAAAGTGTACAAACTGGATAACCTTGTTGGAAAGTGTTAAAGACAAAAGTTCAGGCTTACACATATCCATATTTTCTCAAAACATCATAGTGTGGAATTTAAATTTCTTTTTCTGATCTGTAACAAACTAACAAAGATGATTAATTTCTTTATTAATGATGTAGTAATATAGTAAGCAGAGTTGCCTATGTTAGCATTCTATTTTCAGGATCTGAATTTCATATGAAAAGTGAAATGATTTGACAGGACTGACTTCCGATTCTTCTTCACTACTTGCATCACACATAATGAGACATGAAATCACGAGTCATGGTGGTTTATGTGGAAAGTTTCACGTGTAAAGAGATCTTGAAAGAAATATCTGGTTTTGTAAATGATTTTCACATGTTGCTTATGTCCCTGGTAAAGTGCATGTATCAGAGTGATTATGCTTTTCTTTTTTTTTTAATGGCATTTTCATTTGCCCTGGAAGCTATTAAACATGTTTTTTCATCCGACTACATCAACCTAACTACCCCCTTGTAAGATTTGTAAAATTAAATTAAAAATTAAAATTAAAATCTATATTTACTTCATGCCGCTTCTTGTTATTATTTTTGTTTTAATGATATGAAGCTAAAAACAGTGAGTGAAACTACAGTGGTTAATTAATGCGTTTGGCTGAGTCATTTTCAAGACCCTGGAGAACAAGCGAAAGTGGGAGGGCAAGAGGTCACAGTGGGACCCCGCAGATACTGAATCACTAATAGGCAGATAAGGCGGGACCCTCCCTCCTCTATGCTCTCGAAGAATATGCCCTTCAGATTCTGAAAAAACAAAAAACAAAAACAACAACCCAATCCCAGTTCTGCTTTTTACCCAAACATGAAACAGCATATCTACTGACCTTCATCAAAACAATTGTGATACAGCACAGCACAAAGGTCATTGGAACATGATATTAGTCATTACAAACAAGATACATAATTTCCAACTTATTTAGGTTTCATCTGAAAAGTCTTCCAACCTCAGCCGCATAGACCCATATCTCTCACTACTCGCTGTATTAGCCACCGCAGTTTTCGGTTACACCAGGGAGAGGTCCAAGATGCTGAGTTCAAATGCAGATAACAGACCAACCAGGTTACCACCCACAGTCTGGTCTATTAGAAGCATTTGCATAGATTGTTTTGTTTCTGCCCTGGCTTCCCACACCGCCTGATGTCAAGGAGCATTCACTTGAAAACGACATGTGGCAACTGCTGTGAAAACCCTCATCACCTCTTTCCACTGTTGGAAGAAGAAGAAGATGAAGCAGAAGATCACTTTATTGGCACTGTGATATCTTCACAGTGAAGAAGAAGAAGATGAAGCAGAAGATCACTTTATTGGCACTGTGATATCTTCACAGTGCCAATAAAGTGATCTTCTGCTTCATCTTCTTCTTCTGTGCGTTGCCAGCATGTGATCGTTGAGTATCACACACTTTTTCAAGCACTGCTGTTATTTGTCAGTGATTTTCGGTGACTGATAAATCATTGACAGCTTGTATCACATCATGATAGAAGATGTGAGGCAAGATTTCTGCTACACAGAGCATAACCAAACCACTGGATTTCAAACCTTGAAGATGAATGACACTATATACTATCAAACATATGAGCTAAAGACTTGGGTTTCTTTTATCAAACTGAACAAAACCAACCAACCGCTTCCAGATAATAAACATTTCGTCACTCCACTGTTCTCTCCTTGATCTAGAGGCAAACACAAGGGGACAGCATTTAGCTGCATACCAAGCCCACCTCTTTCACTTTTACTTTTCTTATTTAAGAAAAGTTGCTCTAAGCATCACGTTCTGTAGAAATAAGCCCATAAAGTGAGAGAAAACTGGTAGCTTTTTTCCAAGTTTGCAAGTAATGTAGACGGATGACAGCATCTCGAGAGATTAATATCTGACAGCACAGCTCAGCTGTTTCGCTGGAAAATGTTTGTTTCATATGTTGAATTAGTTTGTGATTAAAGCTTGTTATAAAGTAATCTCATCCCACCCACGTTCTCTGTGAAAGTCATGTCTAGACCAAAGTTAATGCTGAGAAAAAAAGACAAATACTTGAAACTCAACCACACAGCTGATACGTCTCCCCCTCTTTTGTTACTACTGTCTCTCTCTCACATTACAGGTCAGCCACCGCTGGAAGATAATGACTCACACATGTATGAGAAGCATCGAACTTTAAAAATGATTCTGAATCGAGGTCAGGTCATTCATGATTTGACAATTAATTTGTTCACCACATGTGTTTGCCAAACAATAGAGTGTAACTACAGCCTAAACACTCACTGTTTTACAGAGTTGAACAAAACACACGGCAAAGGGAAAATGAGTGTGATGTACACTGAAGTTCCACTCCCACCTGTGAACACACATACATACACAGAGAGAAAGAGAGAGTCCTACACCACAGTGCATTTTCACCAGTCATTGCTACCCAGGTCTGGGGTTGGAAAGTGAGTCAGGCAATCTGCCGCTGACACCCCTCCACCACCTTCCCCCACCCCAGCGGCCCCGACTGCCACTTCCTCCCCAGTTTACAAATATACAACTCTGTGGGTGTTTTTCATGAGCGGCTTCTTCGAACAGTCACAGCTGAAGGGAAAGAGCAACAGGGACTGCATGAGAGCTACGTATGACACACGCACATACAGAAGCCTCAAAGAGTGATGAGGCTTTTGTACGACGGCATGTCAGCCTGCACGCTTGTCGTCATGGTGATGAAGTGAAAGCATTCAGCATTCCATTACAGGAAAAGGTAAACAGGTTGATGTGAACATTATGCTCCTTGGTCATAATAGTCATAAGTGATGCATTTCAAAAACCAATATTATAGCGTGTCCTCATCTCATGTGTCACTGTGGTAATAAAAAAAAAAGTCTACAGTGTGAGTCGTGTGGTCGGACTGAGTCGGTGTGACTTTCGATGCTACTGAGACCCCTCAGCAAAGGCTGCAGCACCTGACAGAGCAGGAAATGAGCTGAGTTGAGCTACTTACTGGCCTGAGAAGGCTTGACACAATCAGAGTCTTTTCTTTTTTTTTAACATAATTTTTCTGTTTATTTTTTGTTATTTATTGTACATAAATACAGCACAATCAAAGCAATCTCGCCAAAAAAGGAATAAATTAATAGTGTGCAGAAAGCATTACAGCAAGAATGAAAACAAATGTGTGTCTGATTTTAGCACAATGCCTATGTTTATACTGAGTAACAACATAAAATTAAGAAAAACAGATCCATGTGAATATACGAGTGACGAGTATATGAAAAGTGCTTCATTTTCATTGCTCTCTGAGGCCCAACGAGGTTTCACACCTGCATCTCTTTCTGGTTATGGACCTGCTTTCACTTTACAAAGAGTCACAATTAATCCCTGAGATGATTATACCATCCTATAGTTATTCTTACTCCAAAGTGATGGAGATGATTATCAATTTGATGTTTATATCATATATGCACCAAAGATATTCTCATAGGGTCCGTGTCGCTCAATCTTTGTGGTGGTGCTGACATTCACAAAAATGGAATCATTTTTTTCGAGGTAAAACACTCCACCCAGGAAACTGTTGGAGCGCGCTATATGATCGTGTGGTTTGGAGTATGTCCTGGACTGCAGGAGGATGATTCCCCCAGTGTACTTTGCAGTATGTCTAACGACAGAATGGTGGAATACATCATCGTTTATGAAGAAAACCTTTGTATAGACGAAGTAATAGCCAGTCTTCTGGATGACAAGATGTCCATCTTTGTAGCTGATTTGATAGAGGAGAGGTTCAGCAACTGTGCCCCATGCCATGATGTGTTCTTTGTGAACTACATCTTGACCATCTGAAAAAAATAACAAAACAGCAATGAGGCCTGATGATTTTAAATCACACATCATAAAAAAAAAAAAAAAAAAAGATCCCAACTCCTGTGACAACAATGGAAATACTTGATTTGTTGCCTTATTGATCTACTGGACGTGGAAACTATGTGTGATGGTCATGGAAACAACTCTGCTCTCACCTGTCAGATGTGCAAGTGGTTTGGATGGAGGTATGTCGTGACCAGGCAACGCAGTGGGATCAACATCAGCACCTGTGTGAGGATCACAGACAGAACGTCTCTAACGTGGATTAAGTAACAGAAGTTATTCACCTAAGTGACCTCAGTAAAGAGTGCTGAAACGTACCTCCGCTGAGCTTCGAGGATGATGCTGAGGCGTCCTGCAATGCAAACAAACAAACAAATAAATAAAAAACTTTCAGCTGTGTGTGTGTGTGTTTCGCGAATATGCACATATGCAGGTGCAATCATAGACTTTTTATATTATTCTAAAACTTAGATTGTAATTAAAGGACACTTTTTTCTATGGTTTAATGTTTTTGCATATGTAAGTAGGACAGGTCTCTGTTTCTGGTAATGGGCCAAGAGTAGATCACAGGAAGTAGACCACTTCCTTTTCTACACCGTGTCCTGTTTTTACAGCTCATGTACACCTTCGTGCGCTTAACCATGTCAAACTAAGAACTTTATGTCTTCCTCCCCCATCCCCCCAGCCCAAGACTCACAGAGATACAGAGAAAGCAGTGACCATCATACAAGCATCATGGAACATGAATACCCCCCCCCCC
>OMNW01007401.1:7049-37748 GCA_900303245.1 Selene dorsalis | reverse complement strand
CTGGCAACCCTCTGATGGTCCTCCGGCCTGAGCCCAAACCCCTGTCCAGAGAGAGGTGAGTGCACACACATGAATCAGACACAGCAAAACATATTTAAATGTACACATGATACACACACACAGACTGATATCTGTGTTTGTCACAGATAAAAACTGCTGGAAATTTAATCTTGCAATATGTGGGAACAACTATAAACTGCATGGCCAAACATGGCAGTGATAAGTTGTGTGTGCTAATGTGCACAGTAATGACACAACAGTAGCAAACACTGTGTGTAAAGTTGAATTTGATAAGTGACCATGATAATCCTGACAGAAAACTATTTGATAATCCTGACAAAATAGTTTAGGGCTGAGAGATTTATCATGATACAGAGAGTGAAGAAAGTCAGGCTGGTCCTGAGAGAGTTATTAATACCTACCAATAACAAAAGCACGAGCAGATGAACGGAAACAAAGCCGGAGCCAGCCAGAGGCTCCTTTATGGGCAGTAAGTCATCAGTGTGTGTGTGTGTGTGTGTGTGTGTGTGTGTGTGGGAGCATAACACTAGGGTTTAATCAAAGTGATAGCTCTCACTCAGATGCCTGTAAGCATGCAGTCCATTAGTGTTGGCCAGGAGCAACAGTTACATCTGCTGTGAATCATCAATTGATCACCCTTTTCTCTCCAAGAGAGATGCAACCATACACCTGCAATACCAGCAGTCATACACACACACACACACACACACACACACACACACACACACACACACACTCATATGCACACTCTGTCCTCAGTGGGAACCTGTAAAGTCAAAAACACTTACAGACACTAGGACATGAGAGAGGAATGAAGCATAGTGGGACTACTGGTCATCACAGCAAACACTGTTCCTTCTGTATGTGTGTGTGTGTGTGTGTGTGTGTGTGTGTGTGTGTGTGTGTGTGTGTGTGTGTGTGAGAGAGAGAGAGAGAGGGAAAGAAATAAGCAGAACAGAATTGTCTTACCAATATTTTGGTAAACATCAAACCCTGTGGGACAGTGGTACACCAAAACACAGACATAATGGTTACCATGACATCTGATATGCACTCACTGGCTTGTGAAGAGCTCCAGATATAACACAGAACAGTGCTGAGGCCAGAATCTCAACAATAAATCACTCTGGTATTGTTGTACGTCATATCTGTAGTCACGCTCTGAGTTCAGAAATGTGTCACAGGAGGAGATCTCAAGAGGGAAAAATCCTGAGTTGAACAATTTAACATGTAAATTAAAAGGTTTCAGCTTCTGGTTACACCTGAGGCTGAGACCTTTTTTTCTCTCCTTTTTTTTAGTGAAAGCCGCAAGCTACAAATATGATATAAAATTCAATACATTATAAAAGATCCAATGCGTTTCAACAACAGGCAGGCAGAGTGAATACATGACCACAAAAGAACCCTTTTGACAAATTGTTGGGTTTCTACCCATAATTCACACCAGTGACTGAAGCTATTGTGGAAAAAAAAATCACCACTGATACATGCACAGATTAAATCTCTCTCAGATGGGTTATTTCAGCATGTGATGTCGCCCGTGCCACTCAAAAGCATTATGTGTGTTATTACCATCTCTGTGTGCGGCAGGTATCGCGTGGTGGTGCCCTACCCCCCGCAGAGCGAGGCAGAGATCGAGCTGCGGGAAGGAGACGTGGTGTTCGTCCATAAGAAGCGGGAAGACGGCTGGTACAAAGGCACCCTGCAGAGGACGGGACAGACCGGCCTGTTTCCCAGCAGCTTCGTCGAGAGTTTCTGAACTGGAAAACGTGGACAAAAGAGCACACAATGTTCCTGTTTCTTAGTCACAAAACACACACACACACACACATACTAACAAATCACACAGCAGCAGACACACATAAAGGTTGAGCTGATATTGGTTTTCCAGAATTACACTTAAGGATTAAATATGAAAACACCTGTGTAAATTTGCTTTAAAAAGCTGCTGGCCCAAAAAAATGGATGTCAGTGGAGTATTTGAGTTTCAAACTTTCCCAGATTAACCCGTCAATAAACAATAGATAAACATATTAAAGCTGTTACAAAACATAATAAATTTTAATAGTTCAAGTCCAGTGTAACAGCCCGTATCAGTCCAACTAATTCCCATACACACACACACACACACATACACATACACACATACAGGAAAGCTAGCCCCAGCTTCGACCAGCCCAGCCAAACAGGAAGCGGGTCATCTTTCCCGTCATTCGCCCGATGATGGCTTCGGGCCTCGTCCGGACTCAGCGTCTGGACTCGTGAAGTTGACTACTGAAGGCACACACAGATTCAAAGAGCACAGAAAGACAAACCTCTGCCTCCCAGTTCTCCTCCTTGGCATCATCCACCAGCAAACACAGGCACAAGAAGCATTAGCTCTGCTTTTCCACTGAGACCTCAGAACTTGAATTCGGGTGCTTTTGGTCATTCGAGAGGTGAAAACGTACCACCAGGTGATGAGGGAAGTGTGTGAGCCAACACTCCAGGACCATCGTGAGCGCATATCTGTGTCTAGTTTGCGACATCAAGCGCAGGTGTTTTTTTTCAGTCCAGTACATGTTAATAACAATGCATGTAGCATTATTATGTTTTTTATATGTTGAAATAGATGTTTGTGTTGTCCCAACCTAGCCATGCTGTGATGATCTGTCACAGGATTTTTAATTTAAAAAAAAATTGGTACAAAAAGTAAAATATGAATTAGGTGATTGGTTATTTTCTATTTATAGATCTCATATAAATTTATACAGCCATTTTTTATTTACACTCATCTCTCATAGACCTCACAGCTGCATTGAACTGAATGTAGAAAGAAACAGGAAGTCACGCCAAAACTCTTTTAAAGAACTGATTTGTATTTCTAGAGTTGTTTTTTGAACTTCTATGTGGGATTAGAGAGAAAGAAATGCACTTGATAATATCTGATACATCTTGCCAATATATCTACATATACAGTATTTTACACACTCTTATTATTTATTTGACAAAAGGGATTTCCATGGCTATTTCACAAAATTGTATTATAAGCGAGCATAATTTTTCTTTAAGCAGGCACAGAACTTTTTTAGTAAGATAAAATCCAAACAGAACTTTTCTTACAGATATTTTACTTTGAAAGTGTATGAGTTTAAGACACGGCTAATGCCAGTGAACAGCAAGAGGAATTCCTCTTCCTCAGCTTTTTCTTCAGATACTTTTGAGAGGTTTTTTTGTCTGACTGCAGCAATATTGCCAAACAGAACGCGTACAGATTTGATGCTCATAGAGTAATGTTCGGTTGAGGGGGAAACACCTGTGGGTGAGAGGACAGGGATGCGCAACTGCCAAACAACTTTTACTCTGATCTCGTTGACCTCTACCAAGTATTTTTGTGAATTTCTATGTCCTGAGTGTGGATTAAGGCTTGTGTAGTTTACATAAATCCACAACTATCTACCTTTTTTCCCTGTTTCTGAACATAGAAGCACAGCGAAACTCAGAGCTTGACTTGCGCACTGTGTGTGTTTCTGTTTGTGTGAGTGTGTGTCTGTGTGTGTCTGAGAGTAAAGAGGTCAGAAGGATCTTATTACCAGCCATGCATCAAAGCACAAACTGCTGCTGGCTGTGTGCACACAGGTGAGGGTCACTGATTAGCTGAGCACGTATTAGTCTTATTGGCTCTAACTGGATCATAACCAGGTGAGAGTCAGTCAGTGGAGAAGCACTAACTGGATTCAAGAGCAGAAACACAAACGACACACAGAACAGTGAAGTTACAGGTGTTGAATCAGAATCAAAAGCCTTATCAACCTTTGACACCTGATATTTTGATCCATATCATTTTTCAGCACAACACTGGCCTGTCATGTTATTGCCATTGAGGAGACAAAAAAAAAAAGCACAGGCAATTTGTACTTGTTTTTCACATTATTCAGTATTTTGGGAGGGGGAACCATGAACCCTTAAACTGTGAAGAAAAGTGAACAAAAACAAGGAGGGGAGATACATTTCACATATGGTAGTAACAGAAAGAAACATGGCCTGCAATTATTTTCTGGTGGCTGGCAGTGCTTTATGGGTAATTCTGAGCATCTGGGAGCATCAGATGAAACCAAAAACACATTTTTTTTCCCAACTAGGGCTAGACTGACACATGAAGTTTTTCAAATCGTGGCTATAAAGTATTTGGTTTAATTTTATTTCACTCTTTAATTTTCACAATTTGAACCTTGTTTTATGTGAGTGTGAGAGACTGTGATACTTGTGCAGCTTTCAGCGGGCTGTTTAAGTTGAGCCAGGTTGAAGTGCCATTCTATTTGCTATGAGAATGTCAGAAAATATTAGTTACTGGAAACATCAATCCAAATATATCCACATTGGCTTTCAAGATCTGTCAGTCAAACCCTAGTGCCTACAAACGCCAACACACACACACACACACACACACGTACACACACAAATACACACTGTATCTGGCAGAACAGTCTGTCTCTCGTCTCAATCTCTTCTTTCTCACTCCCTTCATCTGCTTTGTTGTCACAATGAGCCTGCTGGTTGTTTTTATTGTAGATCTGTTCTGCTTGACCTATTGACAATAAAAAAAAAACGAAAAAAAAAAAAAACAGCGGATCCCAGAGCAGCTCTGCACAAAAACCCAGAGAGACAGTCTCTCTGTTTGTACACCGGCTGAACCAGAGGACTCTAATTTCTACTGAGTCAAACTTAAGCACAAGTCCTCGTTCATATCAGAGACAAAACGGGTCTCGACAGTCTTTTGTTTTTCGTGAGCTTGATGCTGTGAGGAGGAGGAGGAGGAGGAGGAGGAGAAGAGTTTACAAGAGCAAAACATCAGGAATACAACCACTGCACAGTGGTCACTTTACATGAAATAACTTGAACCGCTGGTTTCACTAATGTTTTCATGTGTTTTATTTACGTGATGTGAGCTTGTTGTTCGCCTCAGCTTCCTGGTTGTAAATACCACTTGAGTGCTCATGGTGACAGCTTGAAAAATGTGAACAAGCCATTAAACAGCAGTGGTTATTACCACTGGATGTGAACACAACACAACAGACACCATTGCACATCCAAATTAAGATTTTTTTTTTCCCCATTGGGTTTAATATTAAATTACTGTCCAGTCCCTTTTTGGAGATGTGTTCCAGGAAGCCTGAGCACTCACCCTGCCATCTTGAATTAGATGTCAGTCATATTTGTTCCTATGGATACTTGTGTGTCTGTGTGTGTATGTGTGTGTGTGTGTGTGTGTGTGTGAGGGGAAGGAAGGCCTCTGTATGTAGCTCTTTACAGAAAAAAAAGGAACTTTATGATAAATCTTGGTGTGATGTGGACGCTCATGCCTCATCAGGACTTGGTGCCAGGTTTTTGAGAAGAGCGATGCAGAGAGAGAAACCGAAAAAAAAGAAAGTATATATATAATTCTATATTGTGCAGAATATTTATAGGCCTTTTGTGCCATTGAAGTCATGCTCTGCGCTGACCATGCCCAGCGCTCTCTACCATGTGATCATTATACATCGTCTTGTACTGATGACCCGTGGTTGATTTGATTGTTTTTTCATGTCAAGTGCATTTTTCGCAATAAATGCCTTTGTTTTAAAACAGATTTTCAGCGTACTTTTTTGGCATCTGCTGTGGCTTCATAACAGGGATCACACAAAATGAAATGGGAAACAATCCACATTTGTGTACTCTAATGCGTAACAAAGACATTACCTATATAGCCCATTAGGATATTATAGTTGTCCCCAGGACGATTCCACCTGAGAATCATATTATATTCTGCTCTAATTATAATTATAGGCACTTACAATATGCTCATTATGAGCTCATGGAGACTTATGGAGAGCAACACTCTGGGAGAGGTTATCTGCCAGTGTGAATTATTATCACTACCAAGCTGGTAAAGGATGGTTAGGAATAAAAGCTGACACTCTTGCTGTCTTTTCATCATTCCCTCCATCTCTCCCTCTCTCTCTCTCTCTCTCTCTCTCTCTCGTGTTCTCAGGCCAACACTGGCATGGTCGAGGTGTGTAATTGGTAATTTCAGAGCGTCGCTGGCACTCCCCTTAAATGACAACCTCATCTCTCCAACAGCCGGGCCTGTCTCCAGTGATCACCTCCATTTGCATTTAGAGTGAGTGGCGAAAGGTGACAAGGGTATGTGTGTATGTGAAGGTCTTGTGTGTGCCAGTGCACGGGTGGGTGACAGTTATCTTGGATGGAAGCACACTTGGAAAATCTTGACTGAAACACACACACACACACAGGCTTTAACTGGTGTATTTAATGTGTAGCAAGCAGATCCAGATATATATTTTTTTCACATTTTTACAGTGCAGAGATGGTGAAAACTGGGAGAAATCACTTACCACTCTGTAGATGAACCAGGTAGTTAAAGATGTCTGTATACACACATACAAAATAGGTAGCATCAGTCTTATTCCAACCTAACAGTGAGATGCTGCAGCACCCTGCAGGAGGATAAGCATTCCTCTGCTTTACGCCAGACCTGTCTGTCTACCTGTCTGTAGGCCACCTCTGAGCCACATGAAGGGCAACAGAGCTGGAGGGTAAGACACTGCAGGGAACCAGACCTCTACCAGCCAGAACAGAGAACTCCCTTTGTGTGTGTGTGTTCAAATGGAGCAACTGGTGGGCAGGTAGTGCTGCGTCTCACATCTTTCTCTAAAGCTGAAGGCTCTGATCATCCTCTATCCTCTTAGCGTCTGATAAAAGGGAAAGAAATATATATGAATCACAGGCCGTAATGGGATTAAGTCAGAAAACCTTTCAGATGCTTTTACTCACAGCAAACATCAAATGCATGATTCGTACTGTTACAGCCACTAAATCACATATTGATTTCTACAAGGAAATAAAACACCTTTGTTAATACACCAAAGAAGAGGTCTTGACACAGTTCATTACATTACAAGCTCTCATCAGTGGTGATAACTTCGGAAATAATGTCACAGAATACTTCAGTCTCCATCTGTCACTTCTATCAGTCAGAAATTTGACTCCAGGGCCATGTTTCAAGTGAATAAAGCTTTATACTAACACATGTCCTCAGTCTCAATGCTTCAACAGACAAAGAAATAATATTAAACGACACTGTTATGAAACCAATTAATAAAAGCAAGGAGAGCGAGAGAGAGAAGGGTCAGACTGTCTCCACTGTGATCACCTCACTGACCTGATATCACTCCCCCACCCCCTCCAATTACAGGAACATTAAAGCAATTCAGGTGTGAAGACACTAAAAGGCAATAATTCTAGTCACCTATTCCACACACACTTTTAGTGAGCTTAATGATGAAGCTGGTCTTACATTACAGTAAATATCAATTGTAAAAACTTCAACCTGTATATAGTGTAAATAACCCTTCAATTTTTTTTATCATTTACTGTCCCTTATTGTTATTTTACATAGGAATCACACACCAATAATTGCATTATAAATAAATCTTACCTTTAAAGATGCACTGCACTGCAGTCTGGAGAAGCTGGACAATGGTTTTCCCTTCATAAATATTCACCAACCCTCACATCAGAGCTGCTCTTTAAAAATAACAGGATAAAAGCTGGTGCATCCCTTTAGTGACTATAATGGTGTCTCTGTATATTATCTCACAGTAAGTGCCTCAACATCGCACAAACAAAATCCACAGGACACCCTTTTGACCTTGGCATCCATGAACCGTGATTCATTTCCCCATTCATATCTGGCCGGGGACCTTCGCAGTGTGCTGTTTCCCATCTCCCTCAGCCCTAACTTCCTGTCACCTGTCTACCTCCTCTCCCCCAACACTGCAGAAGAGACAGATCTCTCTTTATTAGGACTTAGACTGTGACCAAAAGGCTGAGGTGAAATCTGCAGCTGTGTACAAATGACGCAGACCGAACAAAGAGACAAGACTTTATCATGACAAAAATACAAAGATTTATTTAGAAAGGAAAAAAGCTCCCAAATAACACTGTTTATTCCTTAAATACAAGTGTAGTACGATTGGGTCTCAGATAAGATTTAGTCCATTAGGCATCGCTGTGTTTCCCCTGGATATCCAAGTGGATAGTGTATAAGCTTCACACAGGTAAGGCACTAACATCTTAAGCACTAGTGTGAATATAAAGTGGCAGCGTTTGTGAGTAAATGTTGCTTCAGAAACCAGCACTGCAGTGTCATGGTTGGCTCTTTCCTGTAAAAGGCTACGAGGTGTGAAACCCTGTCTTATCATGGCACCAGGGAGAATATGAATAAAAACAAAATGCTTCAAAATACAGTCACATATAGTCACAAATGCAAAAATCCTCCTCTTCCTTCACTCCCTCAGAAAACACTGACTTGACATGATGTGTGTTTTTCCAGAAGTCAGCTCTTTTCGGAGCTGACTTCTTGCAAACTTCAACTGTTTGTGTCAGCAGGAAAAATTGGGGAGCAAGTAAAACACAACATATATCAATATACGCTGTAACATGTACCTAGTTTAAAACCAAGCTGCAGCTTCACCCTCCTACAAACCTGTGACTGGACGGGAGAAGTTCAACGTTCAGAAGTCAAACAAGAGTACAATCATGTGACTCCTGCAGGATTTGGTAAAGCTGTTGTACTCATTAAATGTTGTAGCATGGAGGTGTGACAAAATAAGTCAGACATAGAATAGAAACAGGATAAGAATTATAATGCCCTGTGACCATGGAAACTGATGAATCTATTATATCAAGCTTCAAAAATCTAATACCCTTCAGATATGGATATTTCAATTGCTGGACTCTGTTAAATTAACAGCCAGTTCAGACATATCTGAAATATGTCTGCATATACTGCAATTATTATTCTGTTGTCTATTTCATACAACATAAACATAGTTTAAAATAACACACCATATGCATAACTGGTATGGATGAAAGCAGAAAAAGTTCAGACTGTGATGTTCTCAAGATTATTGCATTTTCAGTATTAAAATGCAAAAAATTACATTTCTTTTAAAAAAATCTACTTGATAAGAGAATGATCTCTTCTCTCATTTACAGTATTTTGAGAGGATTTTAGTTTCATTGAGCATTGGAAAAAAAAAACTTTTCAAGTTCCCACACTGACATGACGATCAATGTAATTTCTCTAAAAATGTAAAAATGGGATGTGCAGAATTCAGACTTTGAGTTAAATGAGTAAAATTGCTGGTATGTTAACTTGATGTAGTGCAAGTCTGAACTGGTTAGTATAATAAATTACAGATTACATGGAAGGTCACCAAACCAGTTTTCTGCATTACAAAAGAAGAGTCCATCATGATGCAATAAAGATAAGGCAAACATAAAATGTAGTTGATCAACCGTATTAATGGTACCTATCCATGTGTGTGCAGTTTCTAATGAGGGTGTGAGGATAATCCACTGAGATCTCCTCAGTCTGAGCAAAACAAGGGAGGTATATGAAAAATAAATGTTTTATATAAAAAATGAAAGGATAAATATAAAATATTACACAAAGAGGTATAACACCCATAAAAGAGATTAAAAATACAATTGAAGAAAGTGTACACAGGGTTCTTGGGTACAGTCATTAAACTTTGGCACATTATCAAACTCACACTTGCACACACTGCCGGGTTGTGTGGGGTTGTCCTGGTTAGTGTTTGAGACTGGCCACAGAGGGCTAGAGAAGGTGTGGACAGACTGCCGCTGGTTATATTGGTCATAGTGGAGTGTAACTTCAGAGTCTTCACATAAAGCCAGAACTAAAGAAGACAGAGACAGATGCACATGAGTGAGTGGTGGATCAGTTTTACAATAGAAAAAATATATATTTTTGAATTTGACATAAACAACAAGCATCTTCAATGTCATCTTAAACTGTTAGTTTACATGGCCTTCTTGCATTTCATTATCCAGCTGTTTATATTATTATTTCCTTCTTCTGCCAATCAAAAGTCTTAAACACTGAAAAAGTTATTCAGCAAATACTAGTTACCATGAGTGAAATCAGAAGCCTACCCCTGACCCTCACCTAACCATAATGGCTGGTCACACTCCTGAATGTTACACAACCAACACAAGTGTAAATGTAAGTATTCCCTGAATATGCAACTACCAGCTCTCACAGGGGCCACTCACTTCTTGCGGTCCTTGTCCTTCTTGCCGTTGGCGGTGAGACTCTGGGCCTGCAGCAGCTGAGCAGCAGCTCGTCTCTTACTGAAGGAGCTCTGGTCCTCGTCCAGCATCCTCTTCTTTTCCTCCAAGGCGGCTTTCTCATCTGCATGGAGGCGCTTCAGCTGCTCAAAGCGACTCTGCAGCTAAAACACACGCCGGGACACAGAACAAGGTTACGATGATATCAACAAGAACAAATTACCATTTCATTTCATCATCATAATGTGATAACTGTCTCACACCAAATCTGAACTTGATCTGAAATGCCACACAAAGGTTTAATTTCTTAGAATTCTGATTTTGTCCAGTACAACAAAAGAGCATTATGAAACATAAATGCCCTCTGGTTGACTAACACTTCAGAGGAAGACAACAAGCTAAAATAAATGTTGGAAGATCATGCTCACTTGAATGCATTTACAAGTGTAATGAGAACAGATTTGGCCTTCAGTAAGATCGAGTTAAAGAATTAACACACATGGACGTTAAAATGTAATACACACGGATATTACAATGTAATTGGACTGATTCATTCTTAAAATTGCATCAATTTAAGAGAATTGATTCAATCATTAACACGTGGGTCTCACAGCCATCTACCATGTCTTCATACCTCTCTCTCAGCCTCCTTGAGCTCGGCCTCCTTCTCCTTCACCCTCTGCACAAACATCTGCCTCATTTCATCCTCTCTCTTTTGCAGCTCCACCAGGAACTCCTGACGCTTGGCCTCGTAAGTCTGCTGCAAACTGTGTCACGCACACACACAGACACACACATACACAGAACAAATGTCTGTCATAACACTTGTACATTTTGCTTTGCACATAAATGCAGGTGTTAGTGAGCTGGCAGCTGACCTGACAGGTTTGCACTCGGGGTCCGTGTCTTTGAATCCCATTTCTTCCAGTTTGCAGCGTCTGTACAGCTCATAGTGACGAGTGTGTGTTTGCTCTCTCAGGTCCTCCATGTTTACACAGATGAGCATCTCTCTCAGCTTCACAAAGTCGCAGTGATTTTCATTCTCCACTGACAACACACACATCAAATATTTATTAGACAAGTTATAGGATTCTGTGGCCAGCCTGACACAAAAGATCACTCCAGACCATTTTATGTCAGACTAGAAACTGAATTTAAACCAGGATGGGACACTGAAACAGAAGCAGCAATGACAAATTTGACTGCAGGCTGGCAGCTGCTTAAAGTAAGGCAGGTTAAATTTTTACACAGTAAGACCACTGAACAGGACTGTGCTGATTTCAAAATGAAGTTGCACTGTGTGGAGCTCTTTCTAGCAAGTGTACTAACTAAAAGTTAAGTTTTGTGGCTGTCGGCCTCTGCCAGACTAGTTTCAGGTCACACCCCTGTTTATCCAGAATCATGCATTACCATTTGTGTGAAGTCCTGTCATAACTGCTTGTATGTTATGGTTACATGAGTAATGGCTACAAGATGACCTTTGAACCCTAAAATCTAAACAGTTCATCCTGAAGTCCTAGTCAGTGTGCCAACATTGAAGAGTTCTGTTGATGCATTACTGAGATATTGTCTATGAGAATGGGATTGGCAGACAACCTGGAAACCATAGGCCTCTGGCTGTTGCTGGTACAGACATGTCCACCACATCAATTGACAGCGAGAGCTTTGGTAATGCTGGCTCAGTTGCATAGTAACACACAGTGATCCATCTTACCTTGTACTACGCCCCAGGGATACTGACGAGCCTTCACCATCTTATTGCCAACTGAGACTTCCTCTGTGCTGCCTACTACAGCAAATGGCAAATGACCCTAAAAAAACAGACAGTGTAAAACTAGAGAAGGCAAGATCATGTAGTACAGTGAGATTCACAAAACAGCAAAACATAACTTGTTTTAGGTATAATGTGCAAATGTATACATTTACTAAATCTTTACACCAACTCCCACAGCGATTCTTCCAGCCCACACATACACATATAACAGTTTCTGTTTGTTTAATTTAACTTTGCTGATACTACACAGACAATCAGCTAAAAAAAAACAACTGCACACCTCTGGGAAAATATTGTAGATCTGTCAGCCTGATGACTGAACAGCAAAAAGCACAAAACTGTGTGTGTGCATGTGCGTCTCTTACATTCATTGTAGTGTTGACTTTTGCCACAGTCTCATCATCCAGGGGGAACTGGTAGATTTGGACACCATTGCTGACGAGCTCACTCATGATTTTGATCTTGAACTTATGCAGCTCACTCTTACTGATGGTGTCAGCTTTGGCGATCACTGGGATAATGTTCACCTACAACATGACATGACACATACTCATTAAGACACTGATTTACAATAAATATCAATGAGATTCACAAAGGAATATATGTGATCCAGTGCAACTAAATAACAATACCTCCGTGAATATTAGAAAAAGTTCCTTATTGCAGCCCCTTTTAAACAGAGATCCCACATACTGTTGTTAAGAAAACCGTTCTGTTTTTCTGTTTCACACTGAACCAAACAAAGCCCACTTATTCCCACTGAAGGATGGGATTTTAGATAGTATGTAGGTGTTCTGGACTCAGCATGGGGATCTCTCTCTCTTTTACACAAATGTTGATTCCCCTCTGTGACTAACTGTCAACCCAGCTGCCAGATTATAGCTGAACAAGAATGTCCTCCCATTGCACATTTGTATCTTTTAAGGGCACTACATTACTGCTTTGAACAAACTGCATAAAAAGGGGTTGTAAATACAGTAGAGCAACCTTTCCATTGGTTATGATAAATCATAATACAGTCAACATGATGTCACCGCGCTTGCATTCATTAATATTTGGACAAAACTTTGTATAAAACAGAAGTTTGCCAAGACAAAATTGCTGAGGCTAACTTCCCTTGTCTTGTAACTAAACTTGTTACTGGGCTAAAACAAGCTAATCTCAACATACCAGGACATTACATCTAAAACAAACAATTTAACAACAGTTGGCTATTTGGCTGTATTTGTTTTTAATTTCTCTATGAAAAAATCTTATTTTAGGAACTCGGCATGTCTTAAATAAACTAAGTTTACTGATGTTATTTCTGGCCTGGCAGCCCAATCTGTTGTCCAGGTCATCCCACATTCCTGTCTGTGGGTCGTCTTGTCATACCAGAGAGAGAATGAGCTGCAGCCACTAGACAAGCTTCTGGGCCAGACCACACACCCGTACACACATAGAGAACACACACTGATCCCAGCAGGGAAAATAAAACAATGCTCGGAGTTCTGTTCCAACAGCTGTCTGAGTGATGGACTGTCTCTCTGTCAGTACTGCACATTCAACAAATGGCTCTTTCTGCTTGTATCCGTACAGTGGCACAAAAGGACAACTCGAGTGTGTGTGCGTGAAGTGATTACAGCATTCCACTGCTTTTTCTACTCTATTCACACGCAAATCCGGGGCTACTGACACTCCAAAGCAGTGAAATCACACAAACACACAAAGAAACACAAAGTCACAGCGCACAGAGAGCATGGGAAAGTTTCTGACCACTTCAAGAGCGATGGGAGGGGTTTGAGCCGGTCGGATAGTGAGCCACTCCCAACAGTCAGACAAAAAACACACAGGGAAATCTAGATGCAACCGCAGCAGACCCATCTACGTAAACCTCCTGCTGCACATGCCTATCAGTTTGTATTGAATTTTTCATGGAATGCTCAAATTAAGTGCCCTTCAAATTTTTTGTCTTTCCACCATGAAAACACAGAAAGTAGTGCTTTCCAACACTGCAATGTCATCACACCAAACAGTGATGATTCATACGTTTCTGGAATCACAACTGACAGCTCATTTGAATGAATGAGCTCACAAGGGAGTGTCAGTCACATTATGCGTCTCTAATCCTAAATATTTAATCTAATCTAAACAATAAAGGGAAACATGTTTGTTTAAGGTGCTTTTACGTGCTAATATTTGAAATCAATAAATGAGCTGAATGGTTTATACTTGACCTTGGAAACAGCAGTTGACAGAACAGCAGCTACCACTCAAGATCCACTCACTTGTCATTCTTGTCCACTGCTGTTTTCTTGCTCAAGAGTAAACTGGTCACCTCAATTCTAAACCTTCTTTAATTAATATGTGAAACAACCTGCACTGTGTATTCTTGTGTACTCCAGTGAAATGGACCACTTGTCAAATTTCTAAATAGTCCTTAGAATCTATAAGGTTTATTGACTATCCTTATCTAAGATACACAGTTCCTTCCTCAGTGCTGCTTCAAAAAGCCTACATCAAAGTGAATATTTTAGAAATAACCTAATGTATTATACAACACTGGTCTGATCCTTTCGCACATACACACACTGCTCCTTTGCTTACCTTGCTGTCTAGTTTCTTCATGGTCACAAGGTCCAGGGATTTGAGTGAATGACCTGAGGGAGAGATGAAGTAAAGGCAGGCGTGGACTCGCGAGTCATGGTAGTTGTGAAGAGAGCGCTTAATTTTGAGTTCCTCCTGCAGGTAACTCTCAAACTGTCTGTCGATGTAGTCCACCACCGGCTGATAGCTACAGGGAAGACATATAAGGCTGATCAGTGATGTGACTAATTAAAGATTACTTCACAGCAGCAGCTAATTCAAAATAAGATGTGAACCTAAACACTCATCAACTTTTATCAACACTGAAATTCTCTTGGACACACTAAGAGACCTTCTCTCTCTTTCTCCCACCTCTCTTGTTTGTTCATCTGGTCTCCGAAGCCCACAGTATTGACTACAGTGAGGCGTAGTCTGACATTACTCTCCTGCAGGTCGTAGGTCTGGGCCCGCAGCTTCACCTGAGGCTCAAAGTGGGATGACTCAAAGTTCTCAAAGTTGGTATTGAACAGAGTATCCATAAGAGTGGACTTGCCAATTCCAGTCTCCCCTAGAGCCAGGAAAACATGATAAAATCATTAATCCCTAAACTTTACTGCTGAGCAGTGCAATATTGTGCTGTGAATATTAAAAATTTCCAGAAATAACACTAAAACTTAGCAACATTAATATCATTAGTAATGGCATCCTCAAAATGTCACAATGTGTGTGTGTGTATGTGCACAATGTGAATTTACCAATGCATAGAATATTGAAGCAGAAGCCCTGGCAGATGGACTTGTTGACAAGCTGATCTGGAAGGCTATCAAAGCCGACATGGCCTGCCAAGGACAGGGGCCGGACTCCTTTATCCTGAGGAAGAAACCACACAAACAAACAGATCATTCTCAAGATGCTACTAATGCTTTCCTTCACAAAATTAGATAACAGATCACCCTAGGGAAATGGCATCATTTCCGCTAGCAAGTATAGCTTGTAAACTTTTTTGTTTTAATTTGTTCACTTAGATGCACTAGGTGTTGTAATAGGTGTAACTGAGTGACTTTCATACCTTAAAATTTGGTGTAAGAATGCAAACTAATCCATATTTAGACGAATGTTGTGTAATATTCTTACACAATTTCTGCTCAAGTGTATTGCCTGTATTAGCATGCACATCTTAGTTCCTTTGAATCCGACTACTATATTTAAAGATCGATTGATCTAAAAACATTGTCTAAAACTCTGTAGCTCATTCAGTAAGAAAAAAGTTAACTTTCATCCAGCGGTGTAAACCTGAGCTCCCCTGCTGTCCTCCTCTGACATGGTCCCCCGAGATATCCAGAAATCTAGAGTATCTGTGGGGTGTGGTATTAAGTTTCTCACTATAAGAGCTCCAACTTTGACAATTTTGCTTAAATTTAGTTACGTGAGAACAATCAAAGTTCACACAAGTTTAAACGACATGGTTATCTCTGGCCAGATGTTTTGGTTGGTTCCAGACTGCATTCAAATTATAGTGATTTAGTTCTGCTTATAGAGCTAGCATTGTAGTTAGCGTTACCGTCAAAGTTATGACATAAATTAGCTACATTCTTGTAGTATTTCCGTGTCGGTCATGTTTGTAATTAGTTTTGCTCCGTGCAGCGCACAACTATTTTCAGAAACTTTTGAATGGCTAAATGGCTGAATGGCTACCGTTGTGTTAGCTAGCTAGTGTCCCCACGGATGTATTTCAGTGGAAGCTGTATTGTGAGATCACTTTTTAAGTAATTGAAGATTAGATGACATAGCCTGCCTTATTTTCGGGATAAATATCGACGCTGCTGTTCATTTTAAACTGAACCAATCTAAACTAAAAATGACAGAAACTAGTCATCACGCTAGCGGGAGCTAACATAATGCTAACCCTGGACACTCCCTACTCAACTGTCATGAACACTGTCATTTGTCAACCACAAAAAAGAAAAATACTAACCGGCTGCCGAGCAACATCTGAAGAAGTCATAGTTTTAGACAGAATGTAATACCCCAATTATTTCACAAAAAATACAACAAAATAGACTAATGACCGAAGACTTTTTTAGACTCCTGGTCAGGACCGCCTCACAGCGTCTACCGTCGACAACTGGACAGACTACACCATTCACAACAACGGAGGAATGAGGTGAAATGTTTAGTTTGAAAATTGGCTTTAAAACAAACGTCCAGCACCAAATGGAATTTTTAAGGGGGTTTAAACATTTCTCATTTTCATGGAGCAAAATACACCATAACTATAGGAAACAGTGGTCAAACCATAATCATTTACACTATTGACACATCCCACACCCCTTCCACGCATAATGGTACAGCGCGGCTTAATTTTCCCAGCCGCTTACATGGTATGTTGGGGAACTATCAGAAAAATTGCAAATCCCAAATGGAAACAACTATGCAGCTATTATTGACATTGATGCTATCAGGCATGAGATTTGACCTAAAAAAAACCAAACAAACAAAACAAACTTACAACTCTGTTTGGAAGTATTTTGTACTTTGTTTGGCATGCTCCGTCCGCTCAGAAAGAAAATAAACCCAAAGCTGACTCAGGTTTTAGGATAAAATGTGTTGTTTACAAAGCTGGCCACTATCATTCTACCAGTCTGTAAAATATTTATTATATTTTTATGTATTATATGCCCATTTCGACCTCTTTTTGATGCTACCACTGCTCTTTTTAATGCTATAAATAAGCCAATTCTCTCAAAAAAAAAAACACGAATTGATTTTACGGGGTAGCACTGGAACACAGCATTATGTTTCCCGGAGTGAGCACAACCATAGGCTGTAGTTTCAGCGACGTGCGACCCCTATCTGCCGGAGTCCGACACTGGACTTCCCCATGGAGGAGAGGAGGAGGCCGGAGAGGAAGATGCTGTCATCCGTTGTCACCGACCTCAGTCAATGACAGCAGCACGGACATGGAGTCATTTTGAAACGTCCTTGTGCAACTTGATAATCGTTGCGTTGTGTTTGGGTCGTCCAGGGTGACGATGGCGTCCCAGTGCACGGAGCAAGCCGTGCAGGAGTTCCTGATGGAGAGAGGAGGGAGGGTCCAACAGATGGAGCTGATCGATCATTTCCTATCAGGTCTGCGGGAAAATGACCCGTCAAAGGAAGCCGTGGATCGCGAGGTGGTGAAACGCGTCGTGGACAACGTGGGTTTCGTGAAGGTGGAAAACGGTGTGAAATTTGTGTGTTTGAATGCTGACGGCAGCGCGGAGTCGGTGATGCGTGCGGACGCTGACGATCAAACGGAGTGCAACGGTAATATCCAGGAGACACTGGACAACAGTGTAAACGGCAACCCTGACAACGGAGACCAAACAGGTGAGAAAGGCTCACCATTTATGTTTATTTAATTATATACTACTCTTTGTTTTGTCTCTGATGTGTTCGTTGATGTCCTACTGATTTGATTACTGCTTGTTTTTTTTTTTTACACATGTAACCAAGGTGATAGTTTTGTTTTTGAAATGCGTGTCCACTTATATACTAATTATGTCAGGTGACTGTCTCTTAACCAGGTGATGATCACTATCAAGTGTCAGGGTTTGGCCATTGCTCAGTATGGGTTTAGACTTAAGCTGCCAAACTCCCATGAGTGTGCTCTTCAGCTGGGCCCTCTTTAATGCCAAAATCATTCATGTATAACAATTCAGGATAATATTAATGACAACACAAAAATAATTAACAGGATTATACTCATACTGCGAAGCTCAGGTTGGATTACATAACAACCTGTTCAATTCAACAACATGTCATTAGCAACTACATTTTACAGTATCACAGCAAACTGACAATAAAAAAAATTCTCATTGGTTTCACAGGAGTATCCAGCCAACTTGATGCCGGCCTGGACAATGATAAACAGTCAAATGGGAATGAACAACCTGCAACCTCCTCCCTGAATAAGACCAATACAGGGACGCCTGCATCTGGCGGAGGAGGTGAAGTGAAGCTGCGAGACCGGAGGAGGCGAGAGTCGGCTCCAGTTATTGGGATGCCAGACGGGGACCAGGCTCACCCTGCATGGCAAGTGAGAGGGGCACGTAGGGTGTCCAAAGGCTCCCAGCGTGCCATGCTCACCAGCTGCCTATCTGAAGACAGCGCCTTGGAGGGGCTGGACCCTGTTGGAGATATCAACACACCCAAGGGAAGTCGCAGGAACTTCATAGAGCTGATGATGAGTAGTTCTCCTCAGGTATGATACTGCTTTTTTCTGGAGTGAAAAAAGGCTTCAAAGTACATTATTGTTGTTGTAAGTCAGAATTTAAACTGTACGGCAGCTTTACAAAGCTTTCTGGAGAGTAAATGCTTTTTTGGCCACACCTAAAGTTGTGATGTCATGGACTGTCTTTCACTTCTCTGGGTGTGCACCAAAAACCTGAGTGGCAAACAGCTGTCCATAAATGAAGCTGAGCAGGTTCCCCTGCCTTTGCTACGGTATGAGTGCCATTTACACAGTGGCAAAGGTATGACCCGGAGAGCAGCCCTTGACAGCTGGTTGGAAATAAGTCACCATTTGGGGTGTGATCATAAGTCCAATATGCATGATGTGTAATTCCACAGCAACAGTTCTCCGTCTTATGTAACTGGATTATTTGATACAGTGATGTAACATGGCTTGTCGTAACTATTGCTAGTTGACCTGGTGCAAGCTTCTTTTGATGATCATCAGAAAGTGACAAATGCCAGAGGTTACAACAAAAGTTGTTGATTCTCAAAGAGTTTATGTCACTTAGATGCTTTATTGTGATTAGCAGTACTAAGTGTTGTTATGTCAGGCCTGTGTTTGTTTATTGGGTCTTTTGAAACTGTTGTTTATGGCACAGCAGAGCTCCTGTGAAGAGCCACCTAATATCTTTTTCTGAAGAGCTACTGTTTTATCTGGGCAAATACAAAACAATTGATGTAATTGTTGTGTTCTGTGTCTTCCTTTTTCAGGTTCGTAGGTCACTGATCAATCGTGGCTCACGCCTCCGGGACTCAGTGAGAAGTGATGGCGATTCGACATCACTCCTCTCATCAACCACAGATGAAGACTGTGCCTCAGTGACCCTGGACCCGCTAGAACACGAGTGGATGCTGTGCGCCTCAGACGGCCTATGGGAAAGCCTGCAGCCTCTGCTAGCTGTCGAACCCAGCCTGGTGGCCAAGAGAGACTTTGTGACCGGCTTTACCTGCCTCCACTGGGCAGCCAAGCAAGGCAAAGCTGAGCTGCTCTCCCAGCTGCTGGCCTTCGCCAAGGAGAATACTATCCCTGTGAATGTAAACGTGAGATCGAGTGCTGGATACACGCCGCTACACCTGGCAGCCATGCATGGACACACACAGGTGGGCTGCAGGGACAGTGGTGGTGGTGAGGTGTCATGTGTTACAGCTGCTCAGTCAAGCAGCAGATAA
Organism: Selene dorsalis; assembly: GCA_900303245.1. Classification (NCBI taxonomy): domain Eukaryota; kingdom Metazoa; phylum Chordata; class Actinopteri; order Carangiformes; family Carangidae; genus Selene; species Selene dorsalis. Next base: position 17,806 of record OMNW01007401.1, on the reverse strand, counting down.
TAACACACTCTGTCTGCCACCAGACAGAATGATTGGAGCTCTTCTTGATTCTAGAAAAAGAAAGAACTAAATTTATTTACATCAACAGTTGTTTTTTTCCACTTCTTTTCTTTTCCTTATATCCTAATCCTGAAAAGTAATAATGAAGATATCTGACAACATGAAAATGTTCATTAATGCTAAGAAATGGGGGTGTCTTAGGATGCAGAGAATCCAAATTCCTACAGAGGCACTTTTCACATAATATATTTTACAAAGTTGCAAATAATTGCCACAGAGGCACCAGTTAATTTCTTGTACACGTTTTCAGTGTCTGAATTTTCCCTTTTTTTTAAATCTGATGTGCTGTGACTGGCAGGTGGTCCGTGTCCTGCTGTCAGACTGGGAGGCAGACCCCGAGGCCCGGGACTACAGCGGGAGGCGAGCCATCCAGTACCTCCCACCACCGTTGGCTGCCAACCTGCAGGAGGAGGGTGTGGTCACCTCACCGGGGGCCGAGTCAGACAACGAAAACACCAACAGCAGCAGCGGGGGTGGAGGGCGTGGCTGGAGGTTTCCCAGAGTCCTCCAGGGCAATCTGAATCCACTGAGGCTACTGAACCCACCAGCTGAGGCAGACGAGGCGGTCGGCAGCGGGAAGACCAAAGGGGGCATGCAGAGGAAGTCGTCTCTGAGCCGGCTGAACGCCCGGCTGCACCGAGGGCGTCACCGAGCCCAGATCATCCACAGCGCCTCCTTTAGAGACACCGGGGAGGTGGGCAGAGAGGATCTCCCCAGCAGTCCTCTCCGAACCCGACCACTGTCCAACCTCTTTGGATGAAGCTACACGAGTCTGAGCCAGCAGCATAGATATTTAAACCAGTTTGATATGTTTTACAGGATAAAGTTTACTCACCTTCATAAGCTGACAGGTCAGACATTTTTATGACCAAAATTAATGGCACACATCTTGATACATAGTGTCAAGTTGTTTTTAAAGTTTTATTAATTTAGGAGTATAAATAATTAACCACAGATTTGGTGTTGTTTTTTTAATAAAAATATATAACTTATTTTTGAGTTGTCAGGCTGATGTTGACCACTAACTGGACACTTTTTTTGAAGTATCGATTGAAAAGTGATCTTCTTCTTCTTTGAATTGCTTTTGAGCTTGGTTTTTGTGTTAATGGGGTTTTGTATATTTTTAAGCTCACTGTTAGAGCAGGTAGCAAATGTTACATCTTTTTTTTTGTTTGACCTTACACTAGAACAATTTCACACAGGACTGTGTTTGGGTTTCATTTTAGTTTCTACTCACAGTGGTGAAGGATTTGTGAATAGCACTTGGTTTGATTCCACACCGTTGTCACAAAATCACATTTTTGTTTACAGAGTGAAGTAATATATTTCTAGACCTTATTTTGTATATTTTAACCTCCTTTGAATGGTTGGTGCTGAATTTTGTCAGTATATTCCTGTAATGTGAATGAATTTTTTTTCTACATTTCAAGTAGCAGATTTTAATAGTCAAACTGTTCTATTCACTCACGTCTTGTCTGTTGAAACAGCCATGTACAGTCATCATGTTTGCACTTGTCACTTTGAAAATAGTCGGTGATAGTGGGAGTAAACTGCTTCAACTAAAACCACAACAGCTGTTTTTGATCCCAGGTCACATTTGATATGAATATTGTATACACAGTTTAAGAGGGCGACCAAATTCTTACACATTTAGATGTAGAACCTGCTGCATATATAAAAGTACAAATGAGACGGTGTAATTTTTCTATACCTTTTCACTTTTCCTGATCAATATTTAGGAGATAGCTGATTACACTTAGAGGGGTATATTTCCAGGCTGCCATAGCTTTAGTCAGATCCAATTACTTATATAAAGACACTGATCAGTTCCACTATTTCACAGGGTGGAAGTACAGGGACAATGTTTATATATGTTTTTCTAATGACCATAATGTACCTCAGATCCACAGAGTCTTGTTTACTTAATGTTACACTGCTTCTTTGCAGGGGAGTTTAAGTGCTATGAGTCTCTGAAGGTCAGTTGCTGCATTTCACAGTGTTTTGAGACTTTTGATTCCGTATAATTGATGAAAGTTTGTCTAAATAATGGCGCAAATTCACCATTTTTGCTGGATTTTCAGGTGAATGGTCCCCAGACATATATTATGAAAGAGAATTGGTGAAGGTTGAATTCTAAACAATATATATAGACGCCCAGCATGACATTGATCAGTTTCACAGTAAATATGCAATCAAACAAACTGTATCATATGATACTAAAAGTAAGGTCTATATTGTCCACATATGTCAGTTTAAGTTTGCATGTACACAATCACTTGTTCATTAATTATATGTTTCATCTGTGACTATTGAAGAGTCTAAACCAGAGTCTGCTGTATTATGAATAGCTGAGAAGCACATTGACTTTTTGACTGTTTTCCCAAATATGTGAACCTTACTTCCTCAATGACGCATCCTAGATTTAATGAATGTTCCTTTTGTAGCATTTGTACTCATAAATCATAGGGCTTCATGTAATCGTATGGTTGACACATTTTGATGTAGAAATGTATTAAACGGATGTACTTTGACATCTCTTTTCCATCTGCGTGGATAGGGGAAATGTTAATACTTATGTCTGTAAATCATTGTGTCTGTCTCCTTTGTGAAATACTGTGAAGTTGTTATGTGATGTGAAAACACTGTCACTGCCACTTTTCTCTTAGTTCTCATCCTTGAATGTGATAAAGCAATAATTATTTGCATAAAATAATTAGAGTCAGTGGTCTCAGTGCTCAGTAGATGTTAGTTTTTTTTCTTTCATTGAGGGGAAGGGGGTAACATTTGCTATTTATGAATGAGTATTTTAATGTCAGAATAGCAAACCAAACCATATGAATGGTGGTGTGGCATCCAACCAGAATGCACTAAAGCCGCTAAGCACACCATTTCATCTGCCATTCCTGCTGACACCAAGCAATTGTCCTTGTCTGGTGGTGTTGAATAATTGATGATCTGATGACCCTCTGTGGCGGCTTTAATCCACCATTTACAGCGTGTCCACAGCTTCCTGTTCGTGAGCCGTCTGTGTAACACTGGACCCAATATATTCACAGCTAGTCCTCATACTGCACCTGTTGTGTGTGTGTGTGTGTGTGTGTGTGTGTGTGCATGTCTATTGTTGCAGAGAACACATGTCCTCTAAAAATTGTGTGATTTACTCCTCACTGGTTTAGTTTGTTTAGCTATGTCGTCAGGATCAGGAAATATAACATAAGTAGCCTATGTAATGCAAATTCGGAAACATTTTAAGTGCAGACTTAAATGTTGGGTTAGAGTAACATGAGACACATTTAGATTTTTGTTAGCCATGTAGCTGATCCTGTTATCCATACCATGCCACTGGGGACAACAGGCATACATGCAAAAAGTGGAGGATGTTGATATTCATAAGCCGTCATGTGTATTAGGGATATGGTATTTCCAGTCAATGTACTCAGAGCCTGTGACTGGAAAGATAACTACAACTCTGACAGTCCTCTTGTACCATTGATGCTCCTCTAGCTCCATGTCTGAGTCTGTTCTCTGTTTTAATGTTTACCAGATCAAATCAACCATATCAAAGCAGGATTACATATTAACGGTCATTACATATCAAAAAATGTATGGCTTGTGTAAATGCAAATGCTCTGGAGAGCTGCTCTTGTGATGTTCTTCAATCTATGTCATTTAGGCAAAAAAAAAAAGATTTATAGAGGTCACTGAAGGGATGATTTTTTCTGAGCCTGTGGATTCCAGAGTTGCCTTAGGCAGTCTATCTGTTGGATGACTGCTGATCTGGACAGAGTAGAGGGGCTGTCTGACTGCAACTACTGACCTACATACACAGCGAAGGGACTAATGCCTATTATGTAAATTCCTCTGCCATCTTTTCAGAGAATCCGTGTTAACTTTTTTTGCCTCCAGTCTCCACTGTTGCACTAATCCATGTCCAGTCTTATCTGCATCTCTCACTCTTGCCACAAATACACCACGGTGATAATGCCATTCATATGAAGCCTAACTTGTGACTAACTGTGTGGAATAGGCAACAAGCTAGAAACAAATGTGCACTGTCTGATGCCTTTTTATCTTGTAACATTCATGCCAGTGGATCATATAACCTCATTTGAGTTTTCAGTTTTTTAGTTTTTTACTAAATTGAATCAAAGTAGATTTATTGTCATTTTTTGAAGCTAATCATCAAAAAGACCCATATAATGCAAAAATGAAAACAGATATCTACAATGCATATTTCTTATAAATTCTTTACAGATGAGACATCTATGAAATTAAACCTCTTGACTACAAACAGGGGATTTATTTATAATTACCAAAAATTATGTGACATCCCCACAAGGATCTTTTTTGTTATATTCATTTATTTTCATATGCACATTCTTCCACATGGAGTCGCTGTTCTGAAATAACACAACCACAGTGCTGTTGTTTTTAAGGTCAAAGTTCACAGCACGCGGAAGTAGCATGCAGTAGGTGTATTCTGTTATTTTTTCGGCACTGTATGGCTCCTTGTAAACCAATACAACAGGTTCGGCTTTTTTTTATTGCACCAGGAAGCTAACTTCTGTTAGGTAGGTGTTGGTTAAGTTTGTTGTGAAGCATGACGATAGTGTAACGGCATGTATATGTAGTCCGGTGTTTAAAAGCAGAACCGTTGCCGAGTTAAACAGCACTTCATGCTAATTAGCCTGCTACTAGCTGGAAACAACCCTGACGTTAGTGGTTGCTAGCGAAACGCTTTGCATTCGTTGTTGGTTGTGGTCTATAAATTATTCACATGTGTTATTTGTTTCATTAAGAAGCTCTCGAGCTTATCTTTTATTAGGAACTAATGCTAGCTAAAGTTTACAGCCATGCTAGTAACGATGCAGCCAGGGTTTGGTGGCGTTTCAACACAACCGACACAAAGCCATGATAGCCTTGCTAGCAATAAGCTAACGTTGCTCTGTAAAACTTGAAGGTTTGATGAGACGAAGCACTGGCGAAAGTTACACGTCGGAAATAAACGTGTCGATGTTTCGCCATGTCACATTACCTGTAATTAAAACACCAGGCGTTTGAAAGTTACATGCAGCTCCGCGATTTGTGGCGTTAGTCAAATACAAAGGGGAATTAGTGTCTTTTAACGATTTTAATTAGTTGTGGCGAGCATTGTGTTTACCGCAACAAACCATAGATCTTACCTTAGGATAACGCTACATGTGATCGGTTTGGATCACAGTTTTTGCAAACAATTTCTTCTAATTTTATCATACCGACACTGGAAAGCACTAAAATTCATTAATGATTTTAACTAGAACAGAAAATATTTGCTAACAGTCTTTATTGTTGTTCCAAACTTTCTGCAGCTTTCTGTCTGTCAGCAACTATGACCACCATCGTCCATGATACCACAGAGGCGGTGTGCCTCTCTGCTGAGTACAACCTCTGCCTCAAACCCATTGCCAAAATCACTGTCAGTGTGGCTCTGCCTCAGCTCAAGCTCCCGGGCAAGAGCATCTCAAACTGGGAGGTGATGGAGAGGGTAAAGGCCATGGTAGCTCCAGAGCAGTTTTCAGCTCTCAGAATCTCCAAGAGCACCATGGATTTCATCCGCTTTGAGGGAGAGGTAGAAAACAAGACAGTGGTCAAGAGCCTGCTGGGCCGACTGGATGGAAAGAGCATCAAACTGAGTGGCTTTACTGATGTACTGAAGGTAAGACTGACAGTTCCCATTCTGAACTTATTCGGGGTATGTTGTCGATTGCATCTGCAACTGGTATTTCCTGGGTTATTTTAGTGGTTGTAGTTTCTGTTACATGTACTTTTGTAATGATCTGCCCCATTCATTTATATGAGGGAGACTAAATGTCAAAAACGTCTCTCATTACAATGAAACTACAGCCACCATAATGAAGAAATATATATAAATCCTGATATATCGCAGAACTGTTGCTTAAGACTACATTAGGTTTAGCTTGGTTTCCCTGACAATCCGAAAAGTGGGTCTAAAGTTGTATTTCTTTGCCACCCATTTCTTAGGTACGTGCTGTAGAGAATAAGGTAGACTTCCCTACACGTCACGATTGGGACTCATTCTTCCGTGATGCCAAGGACATGAATGAGACACTGCCAGGAGAAAGACCCGACACTATCCACCTGGAGGGGCTTCCTTGCCGCTGGTTCAGTCAGAAAGACAGCCAGTACCCAGACCGGCCCTCTGAAGAGGTCCTCATTGCGGTCTTTGAGACCTTTGGCAAGGTGGGAAATGTTTCTGACACATGGCAGTTAGACACAAAGTATTGTATCATACCAAGTGGGACATATCTCTATTTATTTGGCCTGGCAATTTAGCATAGTCAAGGCTGGTGTTATGGTAGCCTATTCAGGGTTTTTTGAGCAGTGATTCTCTTAAATGGCATATGTTCAATTCAGTTTTGTCAAGATACCACTGTTTCATTTGTAGGTGCGAAATGTTGACATCCCAATGCTGGACCCGTACAGAGAGGACATGCTGGACAAGAACTTCAGTACGTTCAGCTTTGGAGGCCATCTGAACTTTGAGGCTTATGTCCAATACCAGGAATATTGTGGCTTTACCAAGGCCATGGACACTTTGCGTGGCATGAAGCTGATGCTCAAAGGGGATGATGGAAAGGCAGTGGCTTGCAACATCAAGGTACTGCTGCCTTCTGTAGTAATATAGCACTGCATTATGACATGTTAATGGAAATTTCAAGAATACAATGTGAGATATCTCTCCCCGTTTCTCATATGCAACCAGAACGTTGGCAGTTTGGACTAAATAGATATCCAATCACCTTAAAGCTCCCTGTTTCAATCCTCTTGGAGAGAAAAGTTAAACCTATCATTAAGGTGTATAAAGAAACTTTGTATGAGGAGCTACCATGGGCTCAACTGCCAAAATTTTGCAGCGAGGTTGTTTTGCTCAGTCACATAACAGCTTTAAGACCTTTTAGTGGAATGAGAGTTGAATCTGCATCGTCATTATTTCCAAGGTAATGAGGGTGGAGGAGAGAAAGGTCCCTTAATCCACAGAATAAAGCCCCAGTGTGGTATCTAAATTGGGGTGGAAGAAGCAAAGGAGGGTCTGTAAAAGAAACGAGACAAAACAAGTTGGTTTTGTTGATGAATTACATAATTACAGAAAAAGAGAGCATTTAATGTTTTCATCTGCTCTTGCCAGACAATGAGGAGTTTTATCTTCCGTGTGTGTGATGTAACCAAGTTTGATCAGCGAGTCATTTTACTCAAGGGCAGGCAGTGTGGTAAACATCATTATATCATTAAACAATATACTGTTGACTGCAATATGGTACTGTTATAGTTAACATTTTCTACCCTCTGTTCTTCATTGAGAGGAGTGATCTGCCATGCCAGTGCAGCCCTAAACCTTTCAGAGCACCCGTTTGTTGGATTTATTGAATCTGACTTAGTCTTACTTTGTTTTACTCTCCACTGTGACAAGACTTTTAAAACTGTTTTTATTGGGCAGGCTGAAATTACCATACCACACCACAATATAAATAGCTGCTTTAAGCACTGGTTTAGAATTTGTTTGTTTATTCAGATTTCTGTTAGCTTTTGCATTGTAGTAGCTGTCATCCCTGTGATCAGTATAGGTTTGATGTTGACAATACAACTTCAGTCTTCATCAGAGCACAATAATACACAAGGCATAATACACTACACATAGTAATGCACACAAGTGATTCAGTAAATACAGAAATGAGAGATTCTTCCAAAAAAAAATGATTCTGTGGTTTTGGTCAGTGTTCATCACAGATGTTTGTATGCATTTATCTGTTTCGTCTAGGTGACTTTTGACACAAGCAAGCACCTGAGTGAGTCAGCAATGAAGAGGAGGAGCATGGAGAGGATGAAATTACAGGAACTGGAACGACAGAGAGAGGAGCAAAAACGACGGGAGAAGGAAGAGGAAGAGCGGCGTAAGGAGGAGGAGAGGTAAAACAGCAATGGAAAGCCTGTCTATATGAAAAAGAAGCCCTAATGTGAATTTTATCATTGCAGGGTCATTACCCTGCAACAATAAAATTTGGTCCTTGGCTTTTATGTTTGTTTATTTTTTCAAAATAGATAAAGATTAAAAGAATACTTTAAATGAAAGTAAAGCAGCATTGGTGAAAATGACTCCACATGAAATGGCCGAGCTTTTTCTAATCCAATATCATCTGCCTTTCTGTGAGAGGACGGCGGCTTAGTGTGAGGGGCATTTAATGAGTGTCTGGAAATTCATCAGTATGATGATGAAATTTTTGTTTGGTAGATAAATGAATTGATGTTGCAGGCCAGGGGTTAAAATATTAACTCAGAGCTGTGCAGATGAGAAATAATGCAGCAGTAGTTTGTTGAACTATTTAGCAAGAGTAAGACGATAAATTACTCATCCTGGCAGCAGTTTTTCACAGGTCTCAAACTAACCCCTTTTCAGGAAGCAGAAAGAGCAGGAGGAGGAGGAGAAGGAGAGGAGGAAGGAGGAGAGGCTGAGGAAACGAGAGCAGAAGCTTCGAGAGAGGGAGCAAAAGAGGAACCTGAAGAGGGTGAGGCGACAGCAGGAGGAGGAGCAGAAAAAGCTGCAGATGAAGATTGCAATGGAGGAGAGGAGGCTACTGCTGGCTCAGCGCAACCTGGAATCTATACGGCTCATCGCTGAGCTGCTGGCCAGAGCAAAGGTACATGAATACATAATACACTTCTGATTGTACCACCAGTGGCAATTTTTTAAAAACTTTAATACCCTCTCAAACACTGCTGTTTGTCTGCTCTAATCCCAGACTTTGATTGGGATTTTACATTTTAATGAGTGACCTTGGGTTTCCTTGATGATGGTGCAGGTAGAGAAATATTTGAGAATGTTGCTCACCATCTTGCACAAAGTAAACTGTGACAAGCTTTCATTCACAGGATTCAGTTTTATTTCTTTTTAAATGTATTGTTTTTCCTATCTTGACCTACACTGTTGCCTCCTGCTCCCCAGGCCCTGAAGCAGCAGCAGCAGGAGAAGGAAAGGGCTCAACGTGAGGAGCAGGAAAGACTGGAGCAGGCGCGACAGAAGGAGGAACTAGCCCGGCTTCAGCAGCTGGAGGCCTGCAGACGCAAGCAGGAGGAGGAGCTCCGGAGGGTCGAGGTAGAGAAGGAGCGAGCGCTGGAGCTTCAGCGCAGAGAGAAGGAGCTAAGAGAGAGACTGCTTTGTAACCTGTTGAAGAAGAGCAATGAAAGAACAAAATCACCAGACATGCGGGACCAGGCCGGCCCTGTAACACCTCAGGAGGCAGCTGTTCCTGGTGGCACCGATATTATGTTCGGTGTTCTGGGTCGGTTGAATGGAGTAAAGGCAGCTGAGAGCAAGGAGAAACAAATGTCCAAATCTAGCACGCATGGTCATGTATCAGGGAAAAACAGAGCCACAGAGGAAAGGAAAGGAGGAGAGGACAGGAAAAAAGGCCGGGAGGGAAGGAGAGAAGAGGTGGCGAGGAGCAGACATAGCAGGGAGCGAGCAAGGGAGCAGGACCAATCCCATAGAGAGAGAAGCTCCCACAGCAGGGGGAGGAGGAGGCGCTCCCACAGCCACACCAGGAGGAGAAGGAGCTCCAGCCACCACAGGAGGAGCCACAGTCGCCACAGGAGGAGCCACAGTCGCCATGGCAGCAGGAGGCACAGCCATAGCAGCAGGAGCACAAGCTCAAGCAGGGACAGGAGCAGGAGCAGCAGTGGGAAGAGTTACAGCAGGGGGAGGAGTCACAGAGGTAGTCACCGCAGATACAGCAGAGGCAGCTCCAGAAGCAGCAGCAGAAGTAAAGACAGGACCAGTCACAGCCATTACAGCCGCAGGTACAGGAGACACAGCAACAGTAGAGAGAGGAGCCACTCCAGACGACGCTAAACTCACTCATCAGTTCGATAATACATACTTTTAAGATATTTTTGTTGTCTTGAATAAGTAATGAGGCATGCCACCAAATAGCAGAAGAAGAAGAAATCTTGGGTATTAAAAATCCGGTATAAACATGAACTTCATCTTGGGACCTGCTTTAACATTTGTTATTTGTTCACCATTCATATTGTTGGATCCAAGCAGCAGACTGTAACATGCTCAAATATTCATCTATACACTTCAGTTCAAAATGGCAAAGTTGTTATTGGTTGTCACTTAAATGGTATTCTGAGTATGACAGATATTCTCTCTCATCATTCATTTAGAGTGAAGGACACTGAAACACGACTTTAGAAATTAGACTAATAAGGATCCTCATATTTGGATATTAAACTTCAGTTCAGGTTTAGTGATTACTAAATAAACGAATCACTGACGTCTTATGGCAGTTTAGAGCACAGATGAGCCTGCTGATTCCTTTTACCTTCTCCAGTTCTTCATTGTGCATGGACAACACTGAGTAACAACTCACATTAGTTATTTTCATCGTGGCACCAGGCTGTTCATCCACACCCGCAGCCTCCCTTAAAAACAGTGAAACAGCATCCTGTACTGACGTGTAATGGGAATGAGATTTCACACACTGTTACATCAACACTCCAACAAGCACCCGAACGAGTCCACATGGCTGCCGTGTTTGTGAAAGACGCTGAAGTGGACTAATGGACTGTAAAGAATGGCTGCTGCTGCTGCAAAGGACATTTCCACAGACTATAAGATTTGCACCTCTGCGTTTAGGTAG
>OMNW01007397.1:2718-14431 GCA_900303245.1 Selene dorsalis | reverse complement strand
TGGAAAACTTAATTAAAATATAATAAAATGTAATTCAACCAAGAAGAAGAACAGTTAAACTGTGTGCAATTTAATGATTGTGCTTGCATTTTGTTTTGTGTTTATCATTTTCAGAACATGATCAATGATAGTAGAGAGAGAATCCACGTGGTGTGTTCAAGGACAGGCAGCATCTCCTCATCAAAGACTAACCAAAAAACTGGAGTAATATAGTTGTGAACTGAGTCAACCTTTATTTTGGTATTTTTAGTTGATTACATATTATTTATGTGTAGCTGCTGTTGTAATTATTTCATGTTTGCAGGTCTTATGTGTGTATGCAGACAAATTGTTGTCATCAAACCATCAGTTGGATGCAAGGCTGTCTGTAGCCTTTTTTTGTAAAAGTGCTACATGTGTCATACATGTTCTTTGCAGCTCAGTTTGATGTTATTTTTCTTTATTCACTTGGACAGTTTGATCCTTCATTAATGGAGTTATGTGGGTTTTCATAAGCTGACAAAATTTTAAAGGATTTATGTTAGAGCGACAAGCAAACATATGTTTTCTATGCAACTGTAATTGTCACTTGAATAAGTTATAATAAATAATGAGTTATTTAACATTAAGGAGTAGTTACATTAATTTTACATTACATTCGATTACATTTAGTTACATTTATAAGTTACATCTGGCCCTTTAAGGACAGCCATTATGCTGATGTGGCCCTCGGTGAAAATGAGTTTGACACCCCTGGTTTAGACTTTCTGACATGGATTTGTGAGCTAGTCGTATACACACGGCTGTTTTTTTTTTTGGTTTTTTTTTAATCTAAAATACCTCTCTCTCATAGCGCTATCCAGGGGAACACATAGCTCTGCTTCAATATACTGTTGCATACACTCCTGATTTAGACTTAGCACTGAGATGAAAGTGGTTCTTAAATTTCATTGAATGTTGTTCCTACATGTCGATGTCTTATTTAGAGAGCAAAGAAACAGCAGACATGTAACACTGCCACCTACCTCCATGTTTTTACAGTGCAGTGCAGTGAAGAGGGTGGAGTTAATGTTGGTGAACTTCCCCACAGGCCACAGCAGAGCTGGACACACAAACACAAATCTGTAAGCCTATACTTTCTTCCAAAAAGCTATAAATAATAAATTCTCATGATGAATCTGAGCCTTGATTTCATGGCAAGACAAGACACATGACAAAAAAACATGTCCAGACTGCCATACCTGGTCCCTCTCTGCTCCTCGCCTGTAAGAGGAAACCCTGAAACTCTGTGGAGCTGCTGTTGTCTACGTCCACTGTCACTGGAGGAGACAATTAGAGAAGGAATAACGGTCTCATCACACAGAGAGAGGCTAAGAGGATAAACTGGGGTTGGAGAGGGTCGTATGGCAATGTATGGGAGAGGAGTATGCTGCTAGAAGGAAAAGGGAGGAGAGGGTGGGAGTTGTTTGCATCTGAGCTGAGTTCAAACTGTAAGTGCAAGTAGTGTGAACAAAGCTGCAAAGATGGAATGTGTTAATGACATGTGGAGCAGAAAAGAGGGATGCAGCCAGTCTAAGGGTAAGAGTAAGGTCAAAGGAAATTCCTCCAAGCACGACCTGTGACCCCTGAACTGTTACTGAACACCACCCCTGGGACAGAGGGTGGGGTCAAAGAGAATTACAGGAGGCTAAAGAGTGAAGAGGAAGAATACTGGTGAGGGAGAGAGCAAAAATTAGACTACAGAAAGTCAGCGAGATTTGCATTAGGAATACTGTTTCCTCTTTCCAGTAAGACTAGCAGTATAAATGATTTATGAATAGTTAATAATATGTAGTTTATTAATGAGATTGTCAACATTTGAATCACTTATAAATGAGCTTTCTTAGTTTCCAGCATCATCCATCATCTGTAGCTACTGCTTCATCACATGCTTGTTAAAGGAGAAGTTCTGTTTTTTGCAACCTGGACCTTATTTCTAACATAAAATACGTTCATTTACTCACCCGAACAACTTTGGTGTAACTTGGAGTCCTTCAGAAGATATTTAGATCCACTCGCGATCCACGTATATCCATATAATGGGAGTTGTTGGGGCAACGATGCAGCGTCTAAATAAGACACTATCTGCCACGAAACTCCTTCATTTCACCAATATATGACCTACGACCTCGATGACGTCACTTCCGTGCCACTGCCAAACTCGTAGGTCAGTGAAAAGCCGTGTAAAAAACCCTTGATGACAACAACAACACAACTCCGAGCTGCTCCGAACTCACGGGGGAATAGTGCTGGTGATTCATAACAACATATTGGTGAAAGCAGATAATGTCTTATTTAGACGCTGTATCGTTGCCCCAACAACTCCCGTTATATGGATATACGTAGATCACGAGTGGATCTAAATATCTTCCGAAGGACTCCAAGTTACACCAAAGTTGTTCAGGTGAGTAAATGAACGTATTTTATGCTAGAAATAAGGTCCAGGTTGCAAAAAATGGAACTTCTCCTTTAAGTTAGTAGCAGTGAACCTCAGGAGGCATCTTAGAGTCAGAAAGTTTCATGAGGCAAATCGAATGAACAGATTTATATTCTGAGGCCTTTGTGCTGGCAGCCATCCTCATTATAATACAGTATACTGTACATATAATTTATTATAATCACCTCTATCTCAGTTTTACAACAATTTTTACAATCTACATCTTTACCTGCTGAAAGTGACTCTAGTTATACAGTGTAAATAAATCAATTATTAATGAGTTAGTATTATAAGCTGTAACTTATGTGTTGTAATCTATGTTATACAGTTGACAATAGTGCTCCTTTTTCATCAGTTGAAAGTCATTAGTAAGACTAATGAGAGTAAGTATTAACTAGATCTTGCCAAACAGTAAGCCTGCGACTTGGAGTGATGGATGGATGGGTGGAGCACAGATGTACCTGTAATGACATCACCAGGCCTGTAGGTGGCACTAGAGGTGGACAGGGTGAATGGTGGGCTGCTGGTGGAGGGGTTGAAGGGCGGGTGCACGGGCATCAAGTTGCCACAGGAAAACGCCACAGAGCCGTTGGGGAAACACACACATTCTTCCACACAGCACACACACATCAGCACGAAGAGCGACGCAGAGGCTTTGAGAGGCATCTGGAACAGGCGGACACAGCAGAGCCAGATGTTAGTCTCACACAGCAACAACACGCTGTCAAAGGAACACCAGGAGCGGGAACAAGACATATGATTGAAATGAGACCCATGGAGAGACTCAGTAATGGGCTTTGTAAAAAAACAATAATGCAAGAATTTCCAAAGAATGTAATAAGTCCCAGAAATGCACATACATGGGCTGGTGGACATGCAGCAGCATCTGGGTTTTATTGAGCGAGCCATGGTCCTGTTCCCAGAGAGGCTGCACAGCTGCCAGCCTGCATCTGACACATCACTTCACTACTTTGCATTTTCATTACAAATAAGTCAATAAAGTATAATAAATAAAGTTACAGTGAGACTGATCAATGAGAACTAGTCTGTCCTAAGCTCATCCACCTGTCTGTAGCTATGAGCCCATCGCTTCCTACTGAAGATGGACATTTTTAAACATTTGCACATAAAGTTTCTTTTTCAATGTCTCCATGTTAACTGCTCTACTAATTCAATCACAGCAGCAGGTTATTTATTGATTAATCATGTTCCTATTTGATTTGGGGCTTGATATTTACTCACATATGTAATTTAATATTTCAATTGAATAGAAGATTTTCATACTGCTGCGCTGGTACTTTCATCAAAATAAAGGATCTGAGAAGTTCTTCCAGTGCTACCCACTGCACCTGTGTCACACTGACACAGGTGCAGTGTGACACAATCTCTAACACACAATCTCTAACTTTAAAGTATAATGTTCAGATTAAAGAAAAAATAAAGTCATAACATGAGAATAAAGTTGCAATTGTAGGAAGGGATACTTGGCTCATCAGCATCTCATCCTTATCATCATGGTCATCAGGACTCTGAAAAGCTTTCTGAAGAAACCGAGTTTGCTCCATTGTTCAACACACAGCAGCTGTTGACATTTTGCTTTCTCTCATGCTGAATTCTTGTAATATTACAACTCTTTTCTTGTACTATCATGACTTAACTCTTGACTGCATTAACTACACTATATTAAAACTACTTAATGAAAAAAATGAACCTTCAAATCACAATTTGAATGTGATGAAATAACATGACCAATAGTGTGTTTGTTGTATTCTGACACTCACTAATATTGCAGCGACACTGCCTATGGAAATGTGTAGGTTCTTGTCAGCTTTACAAGTTTGATACAAAAATCATTATGATCAATTTCAATGTGTGTGTTATGATGAGTGGAAGTGGAAGTGGAAGAGCTCACCTTCTCCTGCAGCTGCTGTTGTTCTCCTGCTGACAAATACAATGGCTGCTCTGGTATGGTCTGTGGCTGCAGCAGCCTGACCTCAACTGTTCCTGGACCAGGAGCTAGAGTGTAGTGAAACCTCCTTGATGTTCTCTCACCGGCCGTCTGGAAGCCAGACACCTCCAGTGCCTTGTGGAGACCAGCTGAAACAAGTAATTGGTGTGCACTCATGCATGTGTGATTTGGTTTCACCAAGGAGTGATCCACTGGGATCCCACCTCCTGAAACCATGATAATGCCGGGGTGAGAGGGGTGAGTCTTCTCAACCACACAATGGTCAACTATAACGACAAAGAGGAGGAAACAGGTCATGTTTCTGATGATAGCTCACTGAAGCATGCACCTATTTATGTTTGGGAACATTCATGCCCAGCTTCATTTACCACTGTTAAGCTGCTAACGACTGAAACTTAAGCTTTCACTTCAGTCAGGGGCCTGTTTTCAGGTTCTCAAATCATTATTAAATAGTCT
Source organism: Selene dorsalis (assembly GCA_900303245.1). Classification (NCBI taxonomy): domain Eukaryota; kingdom Metazoa; phylum Chordata; class Actinopteri; order Carangiformes; family Carangidae; genus Selene; species Selene dorsalis. Next base: position 9,551 of record OMNW01007397.1, on the reverse strand, counting down.
GCATGACCTAGAGCTTTCTCCAGGAAGTGGTCAGTCCACACACGCGCACACACGCACACACACACACACACACATACACACACACAGAGGTGCTCGTCACAAACAGCCACACTTTTATTCTGTATGTGTAATACAATAAACAAAAACAACAGCAGCTCTGTGGGCAGGATAACAACAGGTAAACAACACTTAGGAAGAGACTGTCAGTTACAGTCATGCGTACACAGTGTATTCAATAGATGAGCGTATCCCCAACCATCTCCATCTGCACCCATAGCACCACACTCCTGCTCCTCAGCTGCTGTGTTGTGCTGCGTTTGTGCTATTCATTATATTTCTCAAGCAGAAACTCCAGTGATGTATTTTCCATTTAGTTTGTACTAACACACCTCCAGTGATGAAGATCAAGTGTTTCACCTTGTTAATGTACATGTGATGTTTTTCCATAGTTGAGGATGTATGATGAGTGAAATGAATCAACAGCATGACTGAGTGTTTAAACCTTGGCCTGCAGTGAACCAGTGACAGTGTCATCCACACAGATTCACACAGACATCACAAACCTGAGGGTCCACACCTGTCAACTAAATGAACCTGAGACCTTGTCAGTACGGGCAGGAGAGTTAGCATCTGCACAGCCAGTAACAAGCTAACAAACTACATAAACAAGTAAAAGATGGGAAGTGTTGTGGTCTGCAGGTGGTCTCTGGATCTGGATAAACTCTCTGAGGTTGTGTGCGTGTAGCAGGACCAAGGCTGAGGGGGATCACTCACATATTTTCCAAGGGTCAAGACAGACTTTAACTGTGACTTAGACAGAACTCACAGTCTTCAGACAGCCTCAATGTAAATTCATCTGTTGCACCACATTTAGTTCTTAACTGTCTTGGACTGGACTGTGATGAAATGAATTCTGGGGAAATGACATGAAGAGGAACAATAAAAAGAAAGAAATGATTTTGTGTCTAAAAACTCTTTCCCTTTCATTGCTCAAAATATGAGCCATGTTTTCCTATTTCTGGTTGGTGGGTGCTACTGGTAAGCCTAACTGATAACCACATTACCATGGTAACACTGGTCTTTGTGCTGAGTTAGCCTGGCGGTAAGTTGTCAACTGTTTTTCAGTCAGTCAGGCTGTTTCACAACAGCAGAGACATCATTGAGCCGAACGCTACAGACCATGCTGAAAAATCTTTGTAAACCTGTGTCTAATTTACACATTAACAAGGGCTGATGGACAGGACAGATTGTAAACATAGATCCAGGGTGAGTACTTCTCTTTTGTTATTTTAACAGTGAAGAAAACATTTGCTGGGACAGACACATGATTTAAAAGGGTTGTACTTCATCTTTTCATTATCCGTTGTGGGTGTAACATTGAATGAACGATCAAAGTGCCATCTCCCATCCCCTTTAAAAGTCAGACTCTGCTTGTGTGTAACAGGCACAGTGTATTGGTTGGTGTGTCTTGACAACGCACTCTTTGGATACAAAGTGTTTGCTGGTCAGTCTGTCGAAAGACAGCAACAGAACCACACCTCTTTTTTAAGACCAACAAATCCATGGGCACACATATCAGAGTGTTTGATATTTAAACTATGTGGGTGCTGGCTAGGAAAATGACAACTGGGTCAGTCTGAAGCCACTTGCGTTACTCTGTGTGTCTGTGTGGAACATAGGGCCCACAGTGATGGAGATACAAATGGGCATTAAAATGGTGTGGGGCAATGAGGACTACAGGAGGCATATTTATCAAAAGACTATGTGTGTGTGGGAAGGAGGAGGCAGTGAATAGTTTTGGTAGCACTCTGGCTAAGTGGTCACAAGAAGTAGTGTATACTACTTTTAGGTAAATGTCCAGTTGTCAAGTACTGACACAAGGCAGGAGGTGTCGATGCGCCTGTTTTTGCACTCAAAGGTAATTCTGATTGGAGAATCTTCTGTAGTGATGCCACATCATTTAAAAATGTTTGAGGGACCAAGTGACAGCTAGAAGACAGGCTGACCTCACAGGCGGACGTCAGCGATAGTAACGGTAACCAGGTTGTGTTAATGTCCTCATGTTGCTAGCAGCAGGCGTCTGTACGGTAGGAATGTGGTGTGACCGTTGGTACCAGTGGTTGGTGCTGAGGAGTCCAGGTGAGAGGTTACAGTGAAGACTTCAGGATCTTGATGCCTTACATGACTGGCAGCAGGCCTTTCTGTAGTACCAGTGGGAACACAGCTTCACCTTCAGGACCAGGGCGCAGTTGGCCGTCGGCTTGTCCTGGCACGAGTCGTCCACAGATACTGATTCTGCCGGGGCCGCTACTGGAACAACACACAAAAGGCCTTTCATTTGGACAGAGCAGAGAAACACTTAGTGACGGTGACGCATCTGCAGGTAGTTTCTCCTCCTGAAAGCGCTCCGAGATGTGGCATCAGCTCTGTGGAATGTTTGTTTTTGTACCTGGTGCTTCTGTGGGACAGCTCTGGATTTCGCAGCTCTGTCTGGCTTCTGGCTTGAGGGCAGAGTCGCAGCTGTGGCCCCTGGTTACCAGTTCCTCCCCCTGGTAGCACTTGACTTCTCGAACCTGGACTCCAGTCCCACAGGTCTTACTGCACTGAGGGGGGACAAGGGGACTGTGCTTTCACTTCAAATACAGCTGGACACACAAAACAACATTTCGCTGACATTAAGAGTACAGAAATCACATACAGTTCTCACACGCCATCTAAGTACTGTTCATCCTTTTTTTTTTTCATGAATAATAAGATGAAGAATTGATGGCATTTCCTGAGTATGATTCAGTCTTTTATTTACACAGCTGAATTGTGATTTAAAATCATCTCAGTCTACATCTTAATTAAATTTACTCTCAATGTTCTCTCATTTTCAGCTTGCAGACTAAATATTGACATTAAAACACATTTTAGTTTGAACTTTTGATGCTGCAACTGTTAAACAGGAAGAAAATAACTGTTATTTTACACTAGGGATGTTTTTATTGAGGCAGTGAAGATTTCTAAGTGCAGAGACTTGACATCATTAGTCCCTGTGGTTTTCGATGTCTGGCAGTTGGCTGGTGAGGTACCTGGGACCAGGATGTGGTGAACCATTTGGAGCAGGGTCTCTGGAAGCAGGAGGAGCTCGTCTCTGGCTTGTTGCTTTGGTCACAGCTGCTCTCTGGAAACTCTTTGAACACACCACTTTCCAGGCCAGCACACACCACCTGACGCTGCCGCACACCGCGGCCACACTTAGCATTACACTGACACACCCACAGACAACAAACAAAACAAACTTAACATAGCTTTATGGATTGATTGACTCACACACACCACCACCAGTTAAAATATGGTTTTTACCTGTTGCCATTCTTGTTCAACCCAGTGGGGGGGGCAGTTTCTGTCACCGCAGGGATAGATGGCCAGCGGGCGCAGTGATTGGTCACACTGCTCCTCTGACATCACTACCCCACCTGATGATCGACACGTCACTGCACGCACCATTCTCCCCACTCCACACACACCTGAGCACTGGCACATGAACACGCCTTGTCAGTTTCATGAACTAACTATTAAAGGAGAAGTTCCATTTTTGCAACCTGGACCTTATTTCTAGCATAAAATACGTTCATTTACTCACCTGAACAACTTTGGTGTAATATTTAGATCACTGGTCTCCCACCTGAGTAGGAATATTTAGATCCATTCGTGATCCACATAACCACGTGACCTACGACTTCGATGACGTCACTTCGTGCCACTGCCGAGGTCGTAGGTCAGTGAAAAGCTGTGTAAAAAACCCCGGGTGACAATAACAACACAACTCCGAGCCGCTCTGAACTCACAGGGGAATAGTGCTGGTGATTCATAACAACATATTGGTGAAATGAAGGAGTTTCACAGCAGATAATGTCTTATTTAGACGCTGCATCGTTGCCCCAACAACTCCCGTTATATGGATATACGTAGATCGCGAGTGGATCTAAATATCTTCTGAAGGACTCCAAGTTACACCAAAGTTGTTCGGGTGAGTAAATGAACGTATTTTATGCTAGAAATAAGGTCCAGGTTGCAAAAAACGGAACTTCTCCTTTAAATGGTGTGTGTGCTGTTTAACTCACTGGTCCCCAGTCAGAAACTGTCCATCGTCTGTCACAGGGCAGGCCCTCACATTCCTCAGTCTCTATTGGCTTGGACGACATGTTACATAGTCTCATTTCCATGGAGCAGCGAACCTCTCGAGTCCGAACACCCCGAGATCCACAGCGTGCTGAGCACTGACACACACAAATTTGAAATCAGTTCTTTTTACAGGAAGTAAACATTATCTGTATATGGAGTCTGACAAATTGAGGCATTTGGACCTATTGGATAACTGAGATGTCGCTCCATTCATTTTGGTTCTCAGAGCAGGGGCAATTATCTCCAACTTGTCAGTGTGGATGGGTTTGCGTAATGTAGTGACCCAGGGAGCAGCTGTAAGCAATCAAGGCTCTTGAGAGGGTTAACAAGTTTTTGGCAAATTCTGTTTCAAGAAGACTGTGTTTGATTTGAGGCGATTTAAGACAACTGGAGCTCAGCTGGGTGCAGCCTTACAATGTAAAGTGGGACCATCCCCGGACTCAGCAACTATAAGATGAAGGGGGTCATATAGCCATTAGTCGGTTGTGAGGGTCTGTGCCAGGGCCAAGTGTGGTGTGCTAAGTAAAGCTTTGTAATGGTATGTGGCAGACAACAGGGAACTATAACAACAATGCTCTTACTTCAGCAGGTAACATTTCTTCCATCGTCACATACGGTCCCATGGATTTGTGTAGAGACCAAAATCAAGACAATCAATATCACAATATCAGTTTGCTTACTTACCTCTGACCACTCAGACACCTCCCACTGTGGTCCACAGCTCTGGCCATGACAGACCTTTCTGTTAGCTGGTTTGTGCAGGTCATGTGACAGACACAGTGAGTCGTAGACAGAGGAGTCGAGACCCGGTGACAGCATCTTCCAGCAGCGCACCGTGCGGTACTGAACACCTTCACCACATGTTCGAGAGCACTCACTCCAACCACTGGTCTCCCACCTGAGGAGGAATCAGTGAGAGAGTGTTAGCCGGTAAAGTTGTTAATGTTCAGGGGTTTTTTAATGAGTAAAACCATTTTAGTCACATTTATAAACATCACACTTTCTTCTAACAACATTTTGAATTTTCACCTCAATGTGAAACTCTTATTTGACATTTAAGGACATTTTAAAGCTAGCATGTGCAGAACTGAGATAAATCCCTGGAAAAATGGTTCTAGAAAAATAAAGATGATCCCAGTGTCTTAATAGTTAACTTAACAGTCTACAGGTTCCATTCAACCTGTTCACATCATTCACATCTAACCAAGACATTTCCACAGCAGTGTGGGGCTGGGGGTAATCAGCATTTTCTCCTGCCAATCAGTGTGTCTTTTGTGTCAGTGTCAGCAATACATTTTTTCCACTATAATTAGCAGCTATAAGCAAGGTTTTTTCTTTGTTTGTTTGTTTTTAAAGCAGGCAAATTCGCAGATAGAATACCTATTGCTGAAATGACCCCTTATCCACTGCCAGAAAAGGAGTGATGTCTCTCACATCTCCTCCCTACAAGGGTCTGAACATCCATGTGTGACACATCAATCTGTGACGCATGTTTTAAAAAAAAAAAATTCCGGGCTGCAGTTCACTCTTATTTCTCCATGAGCAATGTGGCATGGTGTCTCATGGTTCTACAGCACCGCTAGACAGGCGAGATGTGCTGTGTTTACTGTGTCTGTGCTGTGAAAGATGTTACAACAGGAAAAGGGGTGAAACAAATGAAGTTCATCCAGGTGCTGTGTTTAAAGATCAGAGCTGGATGATCGAGATAATTGAGTCATTTGACCTGTGGTGAATGTGAATGCCTGATGTTAGGCTGTTTTAGTGGCTTTTTGAGTGGAAAAGCGGGTCTAGGATCAGCTGGTTCCAGTCTAGTATCAGCTGGTTCTAGTCACGCATCAACTTGTTCCAGTCTAGGGTCAGTTGGTTCCAGTCATGTATCAGTTGGTTCTAGTCATGCGTCAGTTGGTTCTAGTGACAGATCAGCAGGTACCCGTCTAGTTCCAGCTGGTTCTAGTAACATATCAGCTGGTTCTAGTCTAGTGTCATCTGATTCTAGTCACGTGTCAGCTGACCTTTGTCCACTGTCAGCTGGTCCTCGTCATGTGTCAGTTGGTTCTAGTCACCGATCACTGGGCTCCAGTCTAGTGTAAGCTGGTTCTAGTGATGGATCAGCTGGTTCCAGTCTAGTGTCGGCTGGTTCTAGTGACGGATCAGCTGGTTCCAGTCTAGTGTCGGCTGGTTCTAGTGACGGATCAGCTGGTTCCAGTCTAGTGTCGGCTGGTTCTAGTGATGGATCAGCTGGTTCCAGTCTAGTGTCAGCAGGTTCCAGTCTAATGTCAGCTGGTACCAGTCTAGCATCAGATGGTTCTAGTCATGAATCAGCAGGTTCCAGTCTAGTGTCATTTGGTTCTATACACTTGTCAGCTGGTCCTACTCCAGTATCAGCTGGTCCTAGTCATGTGTCAGCAGGTCCTAGTCACGTGTCAGTTGGTTCTAGCTACGGATCAGCTGGTTCCAGTCTAGTGTCAGCTGGTTCTAGTCACTGATCAGCAGGTACCAGTCTAGTTCCAGCTGGTTCTAGTAACATATCAGCAGGTTCAAGTCTAATGTCAGCTGGTGCCAGTCTAGCGTCAGATGGTTCTAGTCATGAATCAGCAGGTTCCAGTCTAGTGTCATTTGGTTCTATACACTTGTCAGCTGGTCCTACTCCAGTATCAGCTGGT
>OMNW01007394.1:4369-15432 GCA_900303245.1 Selene dorsalis | reverse complement strand
CGGGCCGTCACCAGCCGCAAGAGTGCGGCCGACGTGGAGGGTCAGCTCAAGGCCTCGAGCCGCAAGCTGGACCAGCTGCACTGGGAGCTGCACGAGCTCAACGCCAGGTCCATGGCCACAGAGAAGGACAGCACCACAGGTACACAGAGCCAACTGGAGATGATACTGCTTCTGATGAAAGGTGTCTTTTCAGGGGTCTCTGAGAAGCAGCTCCACCCTCCAGTTTGAATATTTTACTTCCAGTTGCTCCAGTCTGGTGCGTCATGGTGATTTGATTAGTTAAAGGCATTTTGAGTTTATTGTGAAGATTCTTGACAAAACAACGGTGCATCGTCGTGTCAAAAGGATGTAAACTGTAATGCACACTGCTACTCCAGCTTTGTGTCACAGTATAAAAAACATTCACCCTGTGACTGCTTAAAAAACTGCATTACAGTCTGTCACGACAAACTGAAGTGAGCGTCCACCATGTGTCCTTCTGCTCAGGCTCTGTGGAGAAAGAAGACAAGCAGTCACCAGAGGCATGTCAGTGGGAAGATGCCACATCACCGCTGGCCAGTCGAGTCAGGACTCTGAAGAAGCAGCTCACCATGGAGACCAAAGTCAAGCAGGGGGCTGAGAACATGATCCAGACTTACACCAACAGCTCATTTAAGGTACAGCATGACACGGCCACATCATCACAACTTGATGTTTCCCTCTCTCCTCTAAGGACTACTTATGACATGATCCTAACCCTGAGTTTAACCTGCACAACTTTAGGCTAGTCCTAAACCTGGTTCAAACCCTAGCCTTAAAACCATGTCCAAACCCTCTGAAACAGTCTAGCCACGGGACATGTCACTTTTTCTCTATGGGTTAAATGCACGCACGCACGCACGCACGCACGCACGCACGCACGCACGCACGCACGCACACACACACACACACACACACACACACACACACACATACACACACACACTGCACATATTAAATTCATTCCTGTTTCTTTCCTATCTGTCTAGTGTTCTCAAGGTTGGAAAAATTGTCTTTAATGTGTTTCATACATCATATAAAACAAATGAATTACCCTGTATGTAAAATATGCTTTTGATATCTGCACATTAGAAGCTCTAATGAATGAAGTGCTAGCATTGTTCCGTCACTTTGATCGTCCTCAGTTGTGTGTTTTGTCTTCCAGGACAGGAAGATGCTGTCGACAGCCCAGCAGATGTTGCAGGACAGTCGCACAAAGATCGAGCTGCTGCGTATGCAGATCATCAAAGTCAGGCAAGCCAAAGACGAGGAACAAGATGGCACACATGGTAAATCAACCACACTTATTTTCTTTTGCTGTACTTTTTGGTGTTGTACTTTGTCTCAGTATTTACTATATTTAACCTGTATGTAGCTCAACCTGTGAATCACCTGAGTCCTCACTGTGAGACAGATACAGTGTATTTTTTATTACATGCATGCATATCAGTGTCCACAGGTCTGAAATATACTTGTAGTGGTAGGCAGGGGTGGACTGCTACTGAATGAAGGAAGGATGGGTGATCACACAATGCTATAATGATATAATATGGCAGCTAATATACTTGGGTGCTGCACCTAAGTGAAGTCCGTGTGTGGGGAACACTGTATATCACTGAAACTGTGAAAGTAAACTAAACTGTAACTGTGACTAATCACACATAAGAGACGTGTCACCCTAAAGCTGTTCAAAACAAACCAATGCAGTAGTTAATTGAAGAAGAAGTTAAATCAAAAACCACGCACCATGATCAGTATAACAAACTGTGTTCAACTGTTTTACTTTATATGAAACAAAACACATTTGTAAAGGAAAACTCCATTGTGACCTACAAGTCCAGTACAAGCACCTCAGAGCTCCAGCTGCTCAGAAAATGATCATCAGTAAGCTGTCTCTATGACAACTGAACATCCTCTGTTTGCTGATGACAACCATGAGATGCAGGTGAAAGTCATGGAAAGATCAGCCAGAGGCTTTGGATGAGCTCAAACCACAATAAGTAATTTAGTGAGTTGTCACTTTTAAATCCATAATTAGGACGGTGGAGTGTGAATTATCACCGTGCCCCACTAAGAGCAGTAATTTCTATACCTCACCAACACATTTAACAGCATGGAGATGGTGTGTTGAGTTGTAGTTGTTGTTTGTTAGAAACAGTCTGCTGGACTGTACTCTGTAATCTGAGTGTGCCTTCCTCCACCTGCCCTCAGGTCAGACTCTGGACATGATCAGTCCTCTGGATCTGAGAGTGGCTGAGCTCATGCACCACATGAAGATTGAGTCGGCCGTAGCCGAAGGCGCTAAGAATGTGGTCAAGCAGCTGAGCGGGCGGAAGACCCAGGACCGTCGCATACTGGCAGAGGTGAGTACCATTCATCAGTGTGTACACCAGATATTAGTCTATGACCAGGGGATGGGATTATTACTGGGTCTGAAAAGCAGCTAATCAGAGTTAGAGTGGCTTTTTTTTGATGTGATCAGGATCAAGTCTGGAATCATAATCTCTGGTTTGTAGATGATGAAGTAATTTGTCTGGAGTCGACCTGAGTTTTTCTCTGCACGCCTCTGAGACAATGCTCTGGTTTGACATCATGAAATTAAAAGTCCCTAAACAGGATGTGACACATTCCAGCAACCAGTTAGACCAGTAACTGCTGCACAAAGTATAATGCAGACTTACAATGAGACAATGAGACTGTTACTCAGTATATGTAGTGGTTTAATACTGGCTCACAAATGTTAAGGTCAAGGCTTGGCACTGAGGAACACCTTGTCCTTTGAACCTCCTACTACATTCACTGCTCAGGGATTTTATTTCTATGACAACACAAAAATGAAGCTAGTGCTCTGGAGAGGGACTACATGGACACCCACGCTGAGGCTGCACCCTGAGGAGTGTTGCTGTAAATCAGTTTATTGTGAGAGCCGGATGAATTGTACCAGGGAGGTGTTTCATCAAAGTCACTAAAGAAAGCCAAGCTTACCAGAAAAAGCCAGTCTTACACTTGCACCATCCCCAAATTAAGCCTCAGGTAGTTCCACTAATGCAGTCCAGATTTATCTAATCCAGGCTTACTCAAGACAGACTTACATAGTCCAGTGCTGTGCACAGACCCAGGGGGTATATGAGAGGCCCCAATGAGCGGATGGATGAAAAGACAATCAAATAAGTCATAGAGCGGACAGTTAGAGAGCCATTATCTTCAGCTGCTGAACAGACAGTAATGATGGAGCTCTATGAAGAACACAAAAAAGAATCTTCTTAAGAATGGGTTTGTTGGGGCGCCGCATAGCTTACTGGGTTTAGCAGGCAACCCATGTGCGGAGGCTATACTCCTCGGTACTGTCCTATCAACTAAAAAAAAAATACTTAAAAAAAAAGAAAATAAAAAGAACATGTTTGTTTTTCCACGAGCTTCAGAGCAACTTCATGTGTCTTCTCATTTTCCCAGCAACACTCACTTATTTCAGGAGGTTTTCATGGTTTTTCCGGCAGGAAATGACCACTAAGACTCTGAATGTGTGATCAGTGACAACATCTTTCATCCAAGTTTATCCATGATGCCCATTTGAAAATGAGTTTGGGTGTGTGTGAGCACTGGGGAACATTACCAGCTGCTGCTTTTGTGTCCTATTGGTCAGAGCGCGCCTCTTTGGGTTCAGTAGTATTATCCCTGCTTTTGTTAATTTACTGATTGTGCAGTGTCTCTGGTGTCCTAATGGGAAATAAAAATTCCCTTTTGAAATCTGAACTGAGTTGAAATATATTTGGAACTGCATCTTAATCTGAGAAGATGAAGCTGAGCAGAGACGTGATTGATTGAACAGTTAAACTGCTCCTCTGCCTGTGAATCTCTGTACAACAACACATTTGCTAGAGTGTTCCATATTACATTTTATTTTGCTGCACACAGTTTATCTCCCACTCTATGCCTGACCATAGCATGTAACTAAATCATCCCCAGTTTTATTCCAGCTGGGCACTTTTATCCACTTATCCCTCTCTCCATGTCTCAGCCCATCTGAGCTCATCAGTCTTCCTGTTGTGTCTCTCAGGCTCAGGCCCGGATGCAGGAGTCGTCTCAGAAGGTGGATTTGTTGCGTCTCTCCCTGGAGAGACGTTTGAGCGAGCTGCCTCACGACCACCCTTATCACACCACTATCAAAGAGGAGTTACTGTCGGGGACATCCCCTTCCTACGGCACACCAAACAGCAAGTCCAAGGATTCATCCTCCTCCTTCTTCAAACCAGCCAGTCTAACAGGTTGTAACCAATATTTCGATCAACTCGTTATGCCTCCATGCAGTCAGAGAAGGAGGCATGTTGTTCTTCAACATGACGTTTGGTCGTGTGAATAGAATCTCTCTGTAAAGCTGTAATGTGAGGGAATTTCTTCCAATTTGGAACAAACATTCACTTTGTCTCCAGGATAAACTGATTAGATTTAAGTGATCAAAGATCAAAGGTCAGTGTGACCTCACAAAACATTTTTACCCATTGAAGACTTAACACAGCAGTTATGATGGTAGTTCTAGTTTCATTTAATGTCATCACAGCAACATCACGTTAGCACAGCAGTAAACTGATGACTGAAATACTCTTTCTCAGGTCGGTTAGAAGTTTGTTTGATGGGCTGCCAAGACCTGTTGGAGTCGGTTCCAGGCCGTGGTCGTATGACCGGTGCCTCGGCAACACCTGGAAACACATCTGAAGGAAAGTCCCTGAAGGTGAGAGCTGGCCTATCAGGACGCAGTACCAATGGCAAGTCCCCCAAGTCTGATGAACTGTCCTGTAAGTGAATACCCAACTAAGAAATTCTTTTCTTCCCTCTGTGTAGGAAAGTGAAATGTTTTTGCTTTGTCATTCATTGACACCCACTGCTACAGAACTAAAGAAATGAGCCTCTCAACCTCCTCTCTTCTGACTGGCGAACACCAGCCTGTTGTTGATAGAGCTCCATAGAGATTTAAAACTAGATTGAGAGGTTTTTTGGTTCTTAAAAAACCGCAAGTGTATCTTCTTATGGAGCACATTGAAATAATTCCGCAAGAAGAGGGAAATGTGCAGCTTTATATATATTGATATTTAAGCTCATATTTATAGATGATTACAAGATGAGGTCTTCTGTCTTCTGTATGATTTTCACAATGAGTTTAATCTCTCATGGAGTGCAGCTGCTGTTCAGAGAGACTGTTGTCTGTGTTGTTACAGCAACTAACTGCATTTAAAATACCCACACACACTATGACAGCCTCTTTAACCCTGTAGTTGCTGCATTGTGTGTCAGTTTGTCTCTTTCTGTTTGTGTGTCAGCGGAGATCAGTGCTGTACTAAAATTGGACAACAGGATCGTGGGGCGCACTCACTGGAGACAGCTGGGCAAAGAGGCCTGGGGCCAGAGCTTCAGCATCGAGCTGGAACGGGTCAGTGACTCTCACTTGATTACAGCTGAGCCCAAGCATCATATGGCTCAGCGATCACTTCACTTCTCTGCTCTGATCAGGATATGAAATAGTCACATCTGTCTCCTCACAGCAGCAGTTTATATATGCTGGGTTTCCTCCCACAGCCCAAAGACATGCAGGTTAAACAGTGATTTAAAGTGCCTGTAGGTGTGTATGTGAAGTGTATGTGAACTTTACGTCCCTGCCCTGCTCTACCGGTCGCCAAGCACCATGGGCGGCTATCCCTGTTTCAATAACCCACCCACATTAAATGAAATAAACCAATAAAACATGGAAGAATCTTTCACTGTTAATCAAATAAAACAGTCACACCAATTAAATGCTACACTGTGTGTAGTGCAGCTGATTAAATTGTTTCAATTCAAGCTTCTCCGGCTGTATTTTACGGTGCCCATGTTGAATGCACAGCTGAGCTGAGCTTCTCCAGCTTCCGCGGTTGAAAACCTCCCTCCGCTTAACAATGTCCGAGCAACCTTCAACTTCGTCATCTTCTCATCCTGCACATCCACAAACACTGAAGTTCTGGCCTGGATCTCAGAAAAGTGCAGCTTCTGCTTTGCCAGTGAATGAAGAGAAGTTTACTTTGAAAAAATCCAAGGGGGAGATTAATTAACCTCATTAACCTCATCAGGACATGTTTATAGTTCAGCTTTGGAGATCTGCTTTTAGTTTAGCTGGACACAGCTGGCCACAGTGGTCTATAACAAGTGTCTATATGTAGCGGTAAATGCTCAGAAATCATTGTTTCATATTAATAAGTTGTAGTTGTAGAAAGTACATATAAAGTCAAGGACTGAGAGACCTCACCTGTAGTTTAAATAAAGTCGTTCAGCTACATAAACTGTCTTAGCGGGTAGTGTTAACCTTAAACATTATTATTCCTTTATTAAGAACATGAATAACAGTTGAAAAGTAGCCACTGCAGTCTGATGCACTGAAAGGGGCTGTTTATTTCACTAATAACACATTTTACTACTGATAGACCAACACAGAGAATTACCATGTACCAGTGCACCTCTCTGTGTGATCCATGATGATTAATATACAAAAAAAAAAAACAGAAATGCATGGTAAAAGTAACATATTGTTAATATTTTAGAGACCCAAAATTCACAAATCATGTTTTCTATTATTATAATTCTGATTAAAAATATGGCTATTGCACCGACATTAGTGTGTAAAACCCCCATGGCCCCCCCCCACCTCTAAAATGAATCCGTCGCTGCTTGCGGAGAGGCTGATGATCTTGGAGACACTTAACTGCAGGTGATCGGTAAATGTGTGTTGTGTTTTTGATAAAAAACAAGGAAGCACACATTTCCTTTGAACTCACCTTTTCTCTTCCATATGTAGAAATGAGCAGGATTTAGTGTGTCACACAGGAGAGATGGTAAAAAGTCATCACAGGAACTGTTCATCAAACTGTATCATCATTTGTTATTGTTAGTATGTTCAGCCAAATATTAATCAGTGACTGAATGTGTTTTCCTCCTGTCATGATCTGATCTGATCTGATCTCTAATCTGTCAGCACATAAGTCACAGTATCTCTTTGTCTTTGTTCATCATCTCTGTGTGAGTGTGGCTCAGTCTCATGGTTAGACTAACCAGGGTCAGCATGTCCACTCTGTGACCTCTAATGTTGAACATCTGCTGCCAGCGCAGAGCTCTGACTTTTAGCTTCCCCTGAGTCTCTGATAGTCCCATGTAATCCAACACTAATCCTCCCACATTTGCTCTAATCTGGTCTGAGGCACCGTGCTGCTGCTGAAGACCTGTCTTTAGCACTGAACCACCCAACGCCCATTCTCTCTCCCTTATTCAAGTCACTGTCATTACTCACACATATCACTTTACTGCTCATGAGCTAAATGTCACCACCTGTGGAAACAGATGCATGATCTCAGCATGACAACCTCATCAGGGATTTATCTCGCTTTGGTTCAGAGAAGAATGTATAAACCTGAGTATGAAAGGAATAAGGGAGGCAGATTTGCATCATGGGAAATGAAGGATTAGGTGGTGTGAACTGTGAGGAGCTGCTGGAGCCAGATGTTTTTCTCTGTTCTGTTTTTCCTGTCCAGTTTTAATTATTGTCCTCGAATTAAATTAGTTTAACTTTGTTTCAGAGGAAATGCAAACTTAGACAAAATTCAAAACACTTTGTTATTGAATGTGATTTTCTGAAATAATTTGAAATCCTTCAGTATATTTTGGTGATTTTTATTCCTGTGTTTGTCAGCAGCAGTGTGGAGAGACAGAGTAGGAGAGAGAGATAAGCGGTGCCCAGCCCCACCACACCCCTTTCAGGTCACTTTTCAGTAATTCATTGTGTGTGTATGTGTGTGCGTCCAGTCCAGGGAGCTGGAGATCGCTGTGTACTGGAGAGACTGGCGGGCGTTAAGTGGGGTGAAGTTCCTGCGGCTGGAGGACTTCCTGGACAACCGGAGACATGGGATGGTTGTGCAGCTGGAGCCTCAGGGCATCCTCTTCATCGAGGTCTCTCTCTCTCTTCCTGATCTTCAGCTCTACACCTGTGTCTGTAGAATTAGACTGAAAGTCATCACTGGAGGACAATAATGAAGTTCATTCATGATTATTGCTCTAATAGTAGAAATGAAAATCTGAATCAGCTGTTCTGTTCATCTCCAGGTGACATTTATCAATCCTGCCATCGAGCGAAGATCCAAGCTCCAGAGACAGAGGAGGATATTCCCCAAAGAAAAAGGCAGGAACATTTGTTCATGTTGTTTTTCATCATTTCTTTACACATAGCTGTGGTGGGTAAATTTGCACTGCAGTGCACAATGTAAATAATTCTCCAAATAGTATTTTCAATCTTTTTTTTTTTCTGTCCATGCAGGGAAGGACTTCCTGCGCGCTGCCCAGATGAACATGAACTTTGCCATGTGGGGTCGTTTGATGATGAGCATCCTGCCTCCCTGCAGCTCTCTGGAGCCCCTGAGTCCTCCATTACCAGGCACCAACACTGGCGCCGTGTCTTCCACCACCCCCCAGTCACGGTAGGACTCTGTGGACGCCGTGACCCAGAAACGTATCTGTGAAAGAGCTGCTTCAACACTGACTCATTAACATCTTTGTGTGGCCCTCCACTATGACTCGAGGCTGTTTTTTCAACCCACTCATGTTACTGAGAGTAGAGAGGATGTGACTCCAGTGGACAGCGAGGTTTCCACTGACCTGTATTTCAGAGTTAAAAAGTCAGACACAGGGCTTCTATGATGGCAATTGTAGTGTTTCTCTTATTGTCAACAAAATTCCTGATATAGATCTGAAACATTTAATCAGTCCCCCTAACAAGGACTGTGTGTGACTCCACAAACTATTAAAACACATCAGTGAGTCTCACTGTGTCGCTAAGTGACATGGTCCTTCAACACACACTAGTTCATTTTGCTCGGTTACACACACTTTGTCCTGTCGCCCCAAATACTCACAAGAGCGCCAAATGTGGACTCATCATTCACAACAAGCACTTTTCCTTTCTGGAGAGTTACATGTGAAAAGTCCTAAAGGATAAATCTTCAAAATTAAGCTTAGCTGTTGCTACGCAGCTAATATTAGCATCAACAATAACAGCTGTTTACTGAAGAAATGTTCTGAGATCAGCATCAAATTTGGTTATTTTACTCACCAGCAACAGCACTGGTCTAAACTCTTGTTTTTGTCACATCTCCTCACCCTGTGACACAGAGTCACTGTAGCTGCTCAGAGGACATATTAGACCTTCTTGTCCTGTAAATACAAAGATGGCTGAAGCTCTTAAAGCACCTGCTTCTGACAAAGACCACAGTCAAACTCACAGCTTGCCTTCTTTAAGTCATTAATAAGATGATAATAAGATGCTTGTTATTTATGTTTTTTTTCTTTATGAAAAGAAAACTACAATGTAAAAAATGTATTTGATATTGTAATTTGACCAACAGGATGATTTGAGAGTAACAGTCAGTGAACATGAAACCATACACCATACAGAGGTGTCAGTGTAACTCTTCTTTCCTCAGAGAACTTTCCATGTATGAGCCTGTTAGATCTCCACATCGCTCCAGGAAAAGCACCAAAGACTCTCCACTGGTGAGATCATCCACCACAGTAACACTGACATCATCACTGAGAGCAGTTTAATAACACAGGGCTGATGTGTCAGTGAATGTCTCTGCCTGTTTACCCTCCTGATCCTACAGTCTCCAGGGGAGAATAAGAGTCCAAAGCCAAAGAGACAGCCCTCCATCCATCCAGCTCCAGAGTAAGTCAAACAGTGGGAACAGGGAGGTTCTCTCTTCACTTCCTGGAAGAATCAAACTTATTGTAGTGAGCCCAAACTACACACAGCACAGATAATAATAATAATTCAAATAATAATTCACAATAAGACACTTTGTTATGACTCTAAAGTCAGCTCAGGTTCATGGTTTCTGCTCTGATCTGTGCCGTCAGCTGATTGGACATGATGTGGGCAGACGCACTGCTGTATGTAGAAGGTAGAAACACCTCAGATGATTCAGATGGAGGAACTTGAGCTAAACATTAAATGTCATAAAGGAAAGAAATTTCTCACTGTTCTACCTCTAGTTCTCTTCCACCAAACAGGAAGTGGCCAAAGTGCTTTACATATAGAGAGTTTGGATTACAGAAACCAAAACAAGAAGAACAAACAGGTGGATCTAAAAGTGGAGATGATGTGATGATAAACATCTGATGGATCCTGGCCTGGAGCCAAACCATCCAGAGCTTCACAACATGTTTCAGTCATCATCACCTCTGTGTATTAACTCTAACATTCAGAATATCTATAGAAATTAATTTAGTGATTAGATCACTTGCTCAATGTTTGTGTCCACATGCAGAAGCAGTGATGGGCTACAGATGGAGGACTTCAACTGTATCTCAGTTTTGGGACGAGGTCACTTTGGAAAGGTACATGTGCAGCCTGTGAACCTGAGATATGAAGGTTCCCTCGCTCTCCTCCCTCATTTCCTGCCAGCCTCCTCTGTGTTTTAGAGACATGGCAGATATGAGGATCACTGTTGATCAGCTGTTTGTCCTGTCACTGATCCAGGTGCTGCTGGCAGAGTACAAGAAGTCAGGGAAACTTTATGCCATCAAAGCTCTGAAGAAAGGAGACGTGGTGACACGAGACGAAGTGGACAGGTAGGAAATCCACCTGCTAAACCCCTGTCGTCCTACAGTGGTTAACGTTCGGTGATAAATTACCCAGCATTCATTTCACGAGTGAGCAGCTGCGTTTGTCTCTGTGCAGCCTCATGTGTGAGAAGAGAATATTTGAAGTGATCAACACCGCCCGACACCCCTTCCTGGTGAACCTGCACGGCTGCTTCCAGACCTCAGACCACGTCTGCTTTGTGATGGCCTACTCCCCAGGAGGAGACCTCATGACCCACATCCACACCAGCATCTTCACAGAGAACCAGACCAGGTGAGCCCACGCATGCCACACACACACACACACACACACACACACACACACACACACACACACACACACACACACACACACACACACACACACACACACACACACACACACACACACACAC